>JZKD02S0131856.1:70045-80197 GCA_000966675.3 Picea glauca
ATTGATCCTTGATTCTTCTTGAGCACAGCAAGTCCAAAGTTCTTCAAATGTCGGGTACTCCTTCCTTGTGTTCATGCTTGCGGCAAATGCATCCCAAGTCTTGGGAAGACCATTGGGTATTATGTTCACCAATTCCTTTTCTGAAGTGATCTCTTCAATAGCTTGTAGTTGATCTCTTAGCTGGGAGATCCTTACAAAGTATGATGTTATGCTGTTGTCATCATTCATCTTCATGTCACTCAACTCATTCTTCAGACTCATAACTTGTCCAATGTTTCTGACTGAGAAGAGATTCGTTAGGGCATCGTACATCTTCTTCGATGAGTCAAGATGGGAGATGTATGGTATCAAGTGGTCTTTTATGGAATCCACTATGATACTCATGGCATTGATGTCAACGTCTTTGAACTTCTCCATAGCTGCAACGTTCTGCGGTTCCTTCTCTTTTCCTTCTTCAAACTCTGGCTTCGTGATCTTTCCTTTCACAATATCCAACACTTTATTCTTAGCAAGGATGAGGTCAATCCTTGTCTTCCATGCTCTGAAGTTAGAGGCTCCATCTAACTTGTTTTCAGACTTCATAGAGTTCGTCATGGCTTGCTTGACTTGGTCAAACCCTAGATTTGACCAGAAATACAAACTTCACGTCTTGGCCTTCTAAGAGTACCAGGAGATGCGCTGGGCTAGGGCGCACTGATCTATCCGAAGATTAGGTCAATCTCGTCACTTAAGGTTCCTCGACAAGAAGTTTAGGGTTTCTGCAACTGATACTGCTAGTAACCCTAGCTGTAGTGCTTCTGGAAACTGCTCCTACTAGTAACCCTAGCGGTAGTACCTCAACGAGCTCAATATCTAGCGGCTATGTTTTCCTTCTAGCGTTTTAGGCTGACTGAAGGGGTGTGGGCCCATAACCTGTTAGAATTTAGAAGATGGTGTGCTCGTTTTACCATTGACAATACCTTCATCACCCAACCATAGGCCGAAGCCTCCCTCCGAGTACCTTAACCTTGACTGAGAATTCCTCCAGAAGCAAACCCTAGGCTAGATAGCCAAACAAAGAGTAGCGCATCAATCCCCAAGGATAGCGCATCACAAAAAGCTGATTAGATAGTCCAAACGCTAGCCAGGAGATATTCAAGTCAAAATTGAGAACTAGCTGCAGCTGCAGCTGCACCTGCAACCCTCCTCCAAACCTGTGCACCAGACTGCAACTGCAGTGCACACCAATTGGGAAACTGCAATTCTGAGATGCTGTAAATGAGAACTGGCGCCCTGTATTTATAGTAATCCTGCCAGTTTGTTGGGGCCGACTTCTCCTTCTAGGTATGTGTCTGTTCAATATATTATTATTAATTCTGGCCGACTTCTTCTCTTGACGGCTAATAGCCTAATATAAATTATTTTCTTAAGACGACAAGGCTTCTAGGGTTATTAGCCAATTCATTAGGGTTTCTCTTTCTTCCTGGAGTCTTCTATTCTCGTCAGGCTCACACGTGGAGGTAAATACCTCCCACAACTACCATAATATTAACAACATCAACTACAAGGCATTACTATATGTAAGCAAGGTAGTGACAGGTCTACCGGAATTCAAGGTTGACCATGAAGGTGTGTGCAATGGATGTGCACAAGGAAAGAACATCAAGAACCCTTTCCCAAAGAGAGACAGTAAAGCAGAAGGAGTCCTAGAGCTCATTCATTCAGATGTGTGTGTCCCAATGCCATCAACCTCCATTAGTGGGTACGCATACTATGTATCCTTTATTGATGACTATTCTCATAAAACCTGGGTTTACTTTTTGAAATCAAAAGATGAAGTGTTCAGTAAATTCAAGGAATTCAAAGTCTTGATAGAGAATCTTTCTTAAAGAAAGATCAAGATACTCAGGTCAGATAATGGAGGAGAATACACCTCAAAAGAGTTTGCAAACTTTTGCAAAGATGTCAGGATCAAGAGGGAGCTCACCACTCCCTATAATCCTCAACAAAATGGTGTAGCTGAAAGAAAGAACATAACTATAATGGAAACAGTGAAGACGATGATCCATGATCAAGATCTTCAAATGCACTTATGGGTAGAAGCAACAAAAACAACAATATATGTACAAAACAGATTGTCCCATAGTGCACTTGGGTTCAAGATCCCTGAAGAGATGTTCTCCGGAAAGAAGCCAGAAGTAAGCCATCTCAAAATATCTGGCTCTCCAATATTTGTACACATTCCAAAAGAGAAGAGAACCAAGCTGGACCCTTCAGGAAAGAAGAGAATATTTGTTGGATATTGTGAGGTCTCCAAGGCCTTCAGAGTTTATATATCAGGTTACCATCATATTGAGATCAACAGGGATGTAACCTTTGATGAAGATGCATCATTCAAGAAATCAAGAATATGTCAGCTTGAAGAAATATATGAAGAAGAACCTGTAGCTCCCAGAGTTGCAGAACCCGTGAGGGAAGTCATAACTTCCCCTGATGAGGAGATTCTAGAAAATCATGACATAACAAAATCTCAAGAACCTTCCCAGATGATGATCTCCCACAAGAGAAAGCCAGCCTGGGTAAGGGAACTTATTCAAGATGGAGAGAAGTATGGTGCCCCTAAAGGAACCATGAGACAAGTGAAGAAACCCAAGCCATTCTCGAGTTATATGGCTTTGATGTGTCATCTCTTAGAAAATGAGACTACTTGCTTTGAAGAAGCCATTCAGAGGAAAGAATGGGCAAATGCCATGATAGAAAAATACTAATCCATCATAAAGAATGATGTATGAGAAATAGTTCCCAGACCTAAGAGTATGGATGTGATATCTTCCAAATGGATTTTCAAAATAAAACATGTTGTTGATGGAAGTATTGAGAAATATAAAACAAGGTTTGTTGCTCATGGCTTTTCTCAAAATGAATACATTGATTATGTAGAGACATTTGCTCCTGTAGTCAGATACACCTCAATCAGAACCATCATAGCCCTTGCAACTAAGATGAAGTGGAAGTTACACCAGATGGACATGAAAACAACTTTCTTGAATGGTGTCATTGAAGAAGAAGTGTATATAGAACAATCTCAAGGGTTTGAAGTTGAAGACAAAAAGATTCATGTCTGTAAGTTGAAGAAAACTCTGTACGGATTAAAGCAAGCTCCTAGAGCTTGGTATGGAAGGATTGACAATTTCCTGACGAACTTGGGCTTTACCAAGAGTAAAGCTGATTCTAACCTTTACCTCAAAGTTATGAATGATGAGCATGTTGTATTGCTGTTGTATGTGGATGAATTATTCTTAACTGGAGAAAAAAAACTCATCACTGATTGTAAGAAGAAGCTCACTGCAAAATTTGAGATGAAAGACCTTGGCCAAATGCACTATTTCTTAGATCTTGAGGTCTGGCAGAGCCCAGAGAAGATCTTCCTTAACCAAGGGAAGTATGCAGTTGAAATACTGAAGAGATTTGATATGTTAGAGTGCAAGTCCATGAATACACCCATGGAAACAAAGTTGAAGCTCCTGGTTGACACTTCGTCAGAATTGATTGATGCTACGCTGTACAGACAGATCATTGGATCGTTGATGTATCTGATGAACACCAGGTTGGATATATGTTTTGTTGTGAACACCTTGAGTCAGTTTCTGGTAGAGCCTAGACGTGTTCACCTAGTTGCTGCAAAACATGTGATGAGGTACATTAAGCGTACATTAGATTGTGGTCTCAGTTATAATGGAGATCATGACTTCAAATTGAGTGGTTATATTGATTCAGATTGGGCTGGAAGTGTCTCTGACAGAAAGAGCACTTCAAGATGTTGTTTCAGTCTGGGGTCAGCCATGATCTCATGGCAGAGTAGGAAGCAATCAAGCATTGCTCTCAACACGGCAAAAACATAATACATTGCTGCATGTTTCGCCAGTTGTGAAGCCATATGGCTTCAAAAGTTGTTGACATGTCTATTCGATCTGGAGATGGAAACAACCATGATCCTATGTGATAACCAAAGTTGCATAAAGATGACAGAGAACCCAGTGTTCCATGACAAGTCAAAACACATAGAGATCTGATATCATTACATCTGTGATATGGTGGAGAGGGGAGCCATAAAGCTCTAGTATGTTAGCACAGACGAACAAGTTGCTAATGTGTTGACCAAGCCTCTATCTCGTGTAAAGTTTGAGCACTTTAGAGATAATCTTGGTGTAGTCCGTAAGGACCTCCCTCGAAAGGGGGAGTAGTGTTGTGTTGCTAGCCTCGTGCTGTGATGCCAGCCTAGTGCTGAAGATTTCTAGCTTCGTGCTGATGTTGTTGTGATGCCAGCGTAGTGCTGAAGATTTCCAACTTCGTGCTGATGTTGTTGTGTTTCCGGCCTCGTGTTGTGATGCCACCCTAGTGCTGAAGATTTCCAGCTTCGTGCTGATGTTGTTGTGATGCCAACCTCGTGCTGTGATGCCATCTTAGTGCATAATATTTTCAGCTTCGTGCTGAATATTTCCAGCTTCGTGTTGATGTTGTTGTGTTACCAACCTCGTGCTGTGATGCCAGCTTCGTGCTAAAGATTTCCAGCCAAGTGTTGATGTTGATGATGCTCCAGCCTTTATGCTGTGATGCCGCTGTTATTGATGATGGCGTATTAGTGTTATACTAATCCATGTTGATGTAGATGATGATGCCATTCCGGCTCACTGCTGTGAATGATGATATTGATGATGAGAAAAACTTTCGATGATTTATAGATATGTCAGTCAGTGTTCCAGATGCTGTTGATGTTGTTTCCCTCTCTCTGTCTCTCCTGATGAAATTGTAGAATACCCTTCTTGTTAAGGGGGAGTGTTGAAATATTGTAACTGCAAAGAATATTCTATTTATTATTGATTTATTATTCATCAGATCAAACCCCTTTTGTGGATTGATCACGTCGGGCATTGGAATTGACCAAATCCCATTTTGCGGATTGGTCAAACCCTAATTGTAATATGCAAATTAAGAAGTCGACCCCCATGCAAATTAAAGTGTGTCTAACCACCCTGAAAGACAAGCTAGCCCTGCCCAACAAAGAGATACCTTTTTAGAGCTTGCCAGTTTATATAAATAAATGAAGCTAGCATCTCATTTGTTCACTCACTCAACTCACTCATCTAGTGCACAAGTATTGAAGGAAGCTGTAGTTACCGTTTGTTGGAAGAAGGAAGAGAGATGCAGATTGCTTAGTGGAGGATATTCTCTAGTGTTTGGTTTATTGTCTTGGCATTGTATTGGCTATCTATATTAATGAAGTTTTTGTTGGGTTTTCTTCCCCATGAGGGTTTCCCAAGATAAATGTTGTGTATGTTGTGATTGTGTTTCTCTCAATGATCCTATCTATGCTATGGTTATCTAGTAAATTGAAAAGAAACCTAATAATAGCTTAAACCTTAATAAATTTAACACTCCTTACTGAGGAAGGTGTTTTGCACCACCCCCAACTTATCTCTGAAGAACACAAACTTCCCCTTTAACAAAACTTTCGTGAGGATGTTCGCAACCCGCCCATCTGTAGAAATGTACTGAAGATTCACAACTCCTCTTTGAACATAGTCCCAGATGAAGTGATACCTGATCTCGATATGCTTCGACGTGTTATGGAACATTGGATTCTCCGAGAGTTTAATGCAACTCTGATTATCACAGTGAATGATGGTCGACTGCAACTTCTGACCAAATAATCCAATGAGTAACTTGTGAAACCATATGGTCTCACAACTCCCCAGTCTGACTGCCATATACTCTGCTTATGCGGAGTTCAATGCCACTAACTTCTGCTTCCTACTAAACCAAGACACAACTGTTGATCCCAAGCTAAAGCAACACCCTGAGGTGATTTTCTTGTGAACTACACTGTCTGCCCAGTCTGAGTCTGTGCCAATCAATCTGAATCCATCCCCCTAAACATAACTCAATACATAATCTACCGCACCTCGTAGGTACCTGAACACATGTTTGTTGGCACCCAGTGCACCCTCCTCGCCTCAACCATGAACTGACTAAGGGTGTTGACATCAAAACAAATATCTGGTCTTGTGTTGACTAGATATATCAAAGAACCAATCCACTGTCGATACACAGTGGGATCAACCAACTCAGACTCAAAAGCATTCAACTTCTTCAAGTTGGTTGTCGTAGGTGTAGACATAGGCTTGCAATTTGTCATCTCAAATCTCATGATATCCACTGCATATTTTCCCTATCCCAGGAAAATATGACCTGTCCTCTGCCACACCTCCAATCCCAAAAAGTAATGCATCAACTCGATGTGCTTCATCTCGAACTCCGAAGCAAGATCTTGTTAGCTTCTGGTGTAGCTCGGACATGTACTTCCGCATTGGCGGTGCCTGGCATGTGGAGGTGTCCGAGCAACACTCTCTAAAGTGCTTTTATTTAATGACTAAAGTGATTTTTTGTAAAGTTGAGTGACTTAAGTGATTTAAGTCATCTCAACGAGAGATTAAGTCGTGACCGTTAGATCGTGAGATTCAAGATCTAATCTTGGCCATTGAGATCTAGGCTTAGGGTTTTAGTCATTAGGGGATTGTAAAAGTAGATCTAAGGAGAGTGAGAGACACACAATGAGTGCATAGGAGCAAGAGGGAGTCTTGCTCATGTTCTTGTGTTTGAATGGGCAGGGCTGAGGAAGTGTGAAGGGAAGCATGAGAGATAGCAACCAAGTGGGCTAGAATATCTGCTGTAGAAATGTAGTCCTCTGATGGCCATTATCCCAAGACGGGAACCCATGATTTTTAGCAATAAAATCAAACACAAAACTGGTTTTCCCACAAGGGTTTTTCCAAGGATGTTTACCCAAATATCTCATGTGCATTGTGTGTTTGATTTCTGTTGTTAATGCTTCCGCTGTTTAGTTGAAACTTAGTTGTGCTTTTAATTAATGAAGTGATTTCATTTGGGATTATTAGCCAAGTGTTGGGTTCTGGAATTCAACATGGTATCAGAGTTGAGTCTTTGAAGGCGAAACTAGATTGCAAAGGATCAAGATTTTTGCGGGATGTTTTTTTAAGTTTCAGGCTGTAGTGAAGGATAAATGCAAAACCCAGAAAGAAAATTAAAAAAAAGAAAAAAAAAGAAAAGGAAGACATCCAGACGTGTATAGAGTTGCAAAATATTACTGTACGGATAGTGCAACAGAGTAAGGATTGCATGGAGGCTGCTGTCTGTGTAGAGAAAATACCTGGGCAGACAGATTGTGGCTGAGAAATGAGGAGGATTGGGCTAGCAGGTAAGGTCGAGGAAGCTACAAGAGGTAACATTATAAGGAAGATACGAAGAGAAAACGAACGCATGAGAGAGAGTTTTTGTTTTTCTGCAAAGATCACTGAATGTGGTTCGACCGAGAGAAGGTGCAAAAGGAAGCTGCGGGTAGAGTGGCAAAGGGATTGTTGGGTGAAAACAATTGAATGAGGAAATCCGGACAGTCACGTGAAAGAATGACGACTAGGACCGTGGATCGAGTTGTGTGAGAAAACGACAACCGTCGTGTGAGAGTGAGTCCTGAGCAAAAAGAGAATGACAAAAGGTGCGTGGAGGCTGGGCGGACCAGTCGTCGAAGAGATTGGACGACTGGAGCTGGGTGACGATAGAGAGTAGAGGCCGAGTTAGAATTGGATTGAGCCAAACAAGGGGTAAAGGAAGGCCGCCAACGCTGAGGGAAACAGTCAACGCAGGGAGCCACCGACTAGGGGAAGCACGAGACTCCAGAGGAGATTGTCAGCGTGTTGATGATAGGAGACTCATAGTCGTGGAGTGCTGCAACCGTCAAATAGTAGCCACCAACAACTAAGAGACAACTGTCGACAACCACCAACAACCGCCAGGAGGGTGGGACAACCGCAAAGAGCCGAACATGGTCAGTAGGGCAGCCGCGCAACCCTCAGGCAGGTCCAGGCAACACCTGAGCAGCGGGCAGGTCCAGGCAGTGGGAAGACTGCCCAAAAATTTTTGGGCAGTGAGGAAAATTGTTGGGCAGTGGGATGAGATAGCCCTGCAGCTCAGAAAAGGACCTGGGCAACAATAGGAGGCTGCGGGTAGCCCTCGACAACCTTGGGCAAGGATCTGGGTAGCGGGTAGCAGGCTCGGGCAATGGGCAATGAGATCGGGCAACATGTCCACAAGTAAAAAATATGATTTTTCAGTAGGTTGCCGAGATGGAAGCGTTGGGGATGAGTTGTGGACAATGACTCATCTCGCCATATGACGTGAATGAGGTCGATGTTCTTTAGTGTTTCAGAGACGGGCACAGACTTGCATGTGGGCAGTGGGGTTGACACCATTCATGCAGTAAAGGGGGTTAGATGGGTCAAATTCCATCTAGAGTCACGTGGTTCTCTAGAGGTGGCAGGAGTGATGTATGTCCTAGGGTTGAAGTTACTCTCAGTATCAGCCTTGGAGGACATGGGGTATATAGTTATGTTCAATGATGGACATGTACTTATACGTTAAGAGGGAGCAGATACCCATGATGCAACAATGAGGCTTGGCGTCAATGAAGGTATGTTGTATAGGGTGCTGGGATAACTTTTAGTGGGGTTCAAGGGGATCTTGGATCATAGATCATATCATAGTGAAACAAAGGTAGCAAGAAGCAAGAGGGTCTTCCAGTTCAGAGGGAGAAACTACAACAACAACATATTTGATGGGGTCAGAGATTGATCCAGGAGGAGGTTCTTCTAGAAGTACCTTCCTCGCTAAGAGAGAGTGTTAGATTTTGGGGTAGCTTGGACATGTATCTTTATTGGCGGTGCCTAGCATGTGGAGGTGTCTGAGCAACACTCTCTAAAGTGATTTTATTTAATGACTAAAGTTACTTTTTGTAAAGTTGAGTGACTTAAGTGATTTAAGTCATCTCAACGAGAGATTAAGTTGTGACCATTAGATCGTGAGATCCAAGATCTAATCTTGGCCATTGAGTTCTAAGGTTAGGGTTTTAGTCATTAGGGGATTATAAAAATATATCTAAGGAGAGTGAGAGGCACACGATGAGTGCATAGGAGCAAGAGGGAGTTTTGCTCATGTACCTGTGTCTGAGTGAGCACGACTGAGGAAGTGTGAAGGGCATCATGAGAGATAGCAGCCAAGTGGGCTAGGTTATCTGCTACAACATTGTATTTCTTTGATGGGCCATTATCCTAGGACGAGAGCCCAAGATTTTTAGCAATAAAATCAAACTCAGAACTGGTTTTCCCGTAAGGGTTTTTCCAAGGGTGTTTACCCAAATATCTCGTGTGCATTGTGTTTTTGGTTTCTGTTGTTAATGCTTCTGATGTTTAGTTGAAACTCAGTTGTGCTTTTTGTTGAAGTTTGAGTAGCTTCAAAATATATTCTTATTATATATGTATTGTATTAGACCAATTCAAAACCTTAAAAGAATAATAGTATGTTGTATTTGTAAAGTCGACCCTATTGTGCCTTTGTAAAAGTAAAATGTAAATTAGAAAGTGTCATTTGTACAAGTCAGCCCTGACCTAATTTTAGGATGACTCAACTTGTATTTATAAGAGGCTAGGCGCCTCATCTGGAGAACACATAATACATGTTCTCTCTCTCAAGAAAAAGTGTGCAAGTATGAGGAGGAGACACAATGATAGAGTAGGGTTGTTCTCGTGGAGGGTTTTAGTTATATTTTGGAGGTCTATCTTGGTCTAGTGGTGCGCTACCCTATTTTGGTTAGGGTTTTTGGTTTATCTTTTGGTTATCTTCTGTTTTGTGAGATCTCTCTCAGAGAGAGATGTTGTAGTTGTTGACGAATCTATATTGAAGAAGCTTTGCTCAGTTTTCTCCACCAAGAGGGTTTCCCAGGATAAATCTTGTGTATACCATGGATGTCTTTCTTTTAGTGATCTTTATGTATGCAATTATTGTTCTAATTGTTAAAAGTTAAAGAAAACTGAATACACTTAACTACTTAAGAGAAATTTTAACATGGTATCAGAGTGGGCTTGAAAGAAGCCATTTTCACAGTCTAGAGAAACTCGCTGGGGAAAATAAGATCATAGGAAGATCTCCTAACTGTTAATGTTTATGCCATTATTATAGTTCTTTGCATTTCAATAGATAAGAGCATCATAAGAACAAGATCACTGAGAAATACACATTCACAAGAGACACAACATTTATCCT
>JZKD02S0131856.1:87247-121123 GCA_000966675.3 Picea glauca
AGAGACACAACATTTATCCTGGGAAACCCTCTAGGGGAAGAAAACCTAGCAAAAACTTCCTTATCATAAATAGCTTATACAATGTTCAAGAGATAACTCAAACCAATACAAATAGATCTCCCCAAGAGATGCACCACTCTTCTTCTCCTCTCTCTAACTGGTAATTGCAGCTTACCTCATAAGATAATGAGCAAGTGAGTTGTGTGTTAGAAGTGAGGCACTAGCCTCCTATATATACAAGACTGGCACGTGTGAAAGGGTTTCACTGGCAGGGACGACCTCTCACTCTGGGTGGGTAAACCCACCTTTAAATTAATTCTGGGTCTCAATAATAATTGCTGGGGCCGACTTCTTATTCTGCCCATTATAATTGTCTGATGACCAATCCACAAAAGGGGATTTGGTCCTAATACAATTGCTGACATGATTAATCCACAATGGGGATTAATCCTAATAATAAAATAATAAGAATGCTCTTCGCAGTTACATTATTTCAACACTAACTCTAGCACATCTTTTCCTTGGATTAGTTTTGCAGTTTTCACAGTTTCTGAAAATTAGGGTTTCTGCATAAAACCCTAGGTGATGACGTCACCCTCTTTCTGAAGGACAGCGGTCAAAATAAAGTGATCAAGGAGTTTGCCTAAGGAGGGCACACTTTTCCTTTGGATCATAATTCCAAAATTCTTAAGTTGAAAAATTAGGGTTTCCTCATGAAACCCTAGATCAAGACCTCTAGGCAGTTGCAGTATGAAGTTGGAGTAGATCACCTTGGCATGACACACTCTCTGGTAAATTCAAAACCTTTCTTTGAAAAGTTTTTATTTTCTTATTGTATTTTTGTCCAAGGGAAGATGACTTCCAACACTAAGCTTGATGAGAAGCTTGAGGGCGATGATAACTTCCAAGCATGGAAGTATAGAGTAATGCTCATTCTAGAAGAGAATGATCTAGAAGGTTTTGTCAAAGAGGAAGTTCTAGAACCAGAGGAAGATGAGGCCAAAGTAAAGTAAAAGAAGAATCTGGTCAAGGCAAAGAGAATCGTTGCTGATTCTATCAAGGATCATTTGATCCCTCATGTCTCATTCTTGACAACTCCCAAGCAAATGTTTGATGCCCTATCTCGATTATATGAATGCAAGAATATCAACTGAAAGATGACATCGAGGACATAACTCAAAAGTGTGAAGATGCAGAGTTCAAAAACCATTCAATCTTACTTCAAAAGGGTGTCTCAACTCAAAGAACAACTTGAAGCCATTGGAGACAGTTGAAGAAGTTGAACTGGTGATGACTACATTGAATGATCTTCCAAGATCTTGGGAATCATTCATTTAGGGAATCTGTTCAAGAAGAAAGCTAATGAGGTTTAGCAGACTATGGGAGGATTGCACTCAAGAAGAAGCTAGATTGGCAGCAAGAGAAGAGAAACTAGGCGATGATGAAAATCAAGCTCTAGCAACACATGCAAGAAAAGGAAAGTGCAAGAAAGAGGTTCACTCATACAAAAAGTTTCAAGGGTCACAAAAGACACAAAAGTTTCAAAAGGATTACTCAAATTACAGATGCTACATCTGCCAGAGGATGGGACACATTGCAATAAACCGTCCCCACTCAAAAGATCAGGTCAGAAAAGGAAAGTATAAAAGACATCATGCTCATGCCACATAAGACGATGAACTTGATCAAAAGAGAGTCAAAGAAGATGATTCAAGAGAATAATATGTTTTGATATAAGCTCTTACATGAACAATTACTCATGGAAGTGACACACGACTTATTGATAGTGGTGCTTCTAAGCACATGACAGGTTACAAGGATTCTTTCTCATAATTAGTTTAGAAGGTTTCACCTCACAAGGTGAAGCTCGGTGATGACTATCAATATCCCATTAAAGGAATAAGAGAAGCTTCTTATAGATTGGATTCTGGAAAGCCTATGAAGATGAAAGATGTTTTGCATGTACCTGGTTTGAAGAGGAATCTCCTTTCTATCTCAACTTTGGATGAGAAAGGATTTATAGTTGCTTTCATTGACGGTGAAGTTCTCATGTGGCCAAGATGAAAGTCTATTGATGATGCTGTGGTTATTGGTGCTCAAGAAGGAGGTTGTTGGTTATAGTCTTTCTCTTTAGCCATTTACCACTACAAATTGACCCCGGTTCATAACCAAGAAGCTTCCCAATAAAATCCTTTAAGACTATCGGCCCCTCTGGTTACCCATAAGGCAACACAGTACATAGAATGCTCTATTCAGTTTCACCCGAGATAACTCTTATGGGTGGCTGCAATCCTCAAGTGTTTGCAACCTGGGACTCAGTGAGATTTGTGCTTGTATGTCACAACCTTTATCTAGTCTATTTAACATCCTGTTATAACATTTATTCTACGTATGCATGTAAAATATCAGATTTACTTAATCACTTCATTCATTAAACATTCATCAATTAATCAGACACAAAGCCACATTCATTCAATCCCACAACACAATGTTACTGTGGTTCACCCCCTCCTGGGCTTCGTCCACAAAGATTTGACTCTTAGGCTTTTATTATGGTTCAGAAAGATATCACGCCGCACGTGTTTACATTCTTAGGTCTCACTCTCCTTAGCAGTGCTTCGATCCCCGCGAGGCTGATTAGATCGCACCAGGATCCTCAACCAACGATCTAATCCTCAGGATGAAGTCTCTCATTCCCTCCTTAGCTCACCAACTTAATGATTCGTACAGTTCTTACAGTACCCTTCCTCTCTCTCTCCCCTCTGGCTCTCCCTATTTGCCTCTCGTTTCCCTCTCCTTCTCTTTTTTCTCTCTTCAGTACTACTTATTTATATTTTTGGCTCACTATCCATTACAATGTATTACAAAAACCCTAACCCTAGCGTCGTTAGGTCTTCCATGCATGTACGCGTGCTGCTTTTCCTTCCAGCTGTCGCTTTTCTCTTGCATGCCTTTCTTCCCAAAATAACCTTTCTTTATGATTCGGCCTGCTTCCAACAGGCCCCCAACATTGACATGTGGCTCGTCTCGAGTCACCTAACCCTGGTGTGCTTCGTCGATCTCTCTTGCGATCACTTGGAACTTCTTTGTGAGTTCTGTTGCTTGTGTTTGGGCCTGCACGGTCTTCTTCTTGAGTGCATCCAATACTTGCACTGCAATCTCGTCACTGACCATCCTCTTGCACACTCTACCTGGGTTTGTGCCATATTCATTTTGGCTTCCTCCGCCTGTGCAATGACCTCTACTGCTCGCTCCTAGAGCGGTTCCATTTAAGCCCGACGCTCCTTTTTCCGTGTCTACGCAACTGTGAGTTATGCTTGTAGTTTCTTCATATCCCGTGCTCCTTTGACACGCTCTGTGATTGGCATTGTCTTCTTCCTCTACTCGAGGTCCTGGATCGCTGCGTTTATCCTTTCTCCTTTCTGGTCCCATTGCTGGACCTACTGATCCTCTTCCAGCTTTGTCTAGAGCTGTGCTGCTTTTTCGAACAAGTAGACCGCCGCGTGGACTTGTCGCTCTATCTCCTTTATCTGTGATGTTTCCTTCTGCTTCCTTTGATCCTTCACCTCTGGTGGTGTGGTAGGTGTGAGTTGCTTTTAGAGGCGCTTGATCTCCTGTTGGTATTGATCAATTGTCTGCACAATCTGATCAATCTTTTGTGTCACCGTGAGTTCAACCATCTACACGTTCTTTGAGATTCTCTTATAGGCTACGACCAATTTCTGCTCCAGCCTATTCGCGTGGTCCTTCTCATATTTGGTATCGAGCTTACTCTGCTCGAGTACCAATTCTAGCTCGTCTCGATTATCTTTTGCCTGCTGCAATTCTGCTGCATCTGTGCATGCGGGAGATTGTACCTCTTGTGTGACGCTGACTTGTAGTTTATACAAGGCCTTGGTTGGTATCCACGTCAATACTAACTGTATTTGAGCCAAGTCCTTTAGGGGTGTTTTCTCCACGTTTTCATCAATGCGTAGCATGCTGGGTGTGACGTGAAATGTCAAGTTCAGGTCTGCTGTCATCTGGATCCTGTCCTGCTCGCTTGAGCCCTCTTTGCCTCCTATCTGTGATGCTGATGGGACCATTCCTACTCTGTTGTCAGCTGCCTGCGCTTCTCTAAGCTTCTTGAGGAGTTGTCGTATGTGTGCCAACTCTTCCTCAATTCTGTTCCTTTGGCGCACAACATTATCGAAATCCTCGACTGTGGGATCTTGGATCATTTGGGCCACCATGTCTGCATTGTCCTCGATGATCATGTATTCTGGGGACATTTTGTGTGCCTTTGCCTTCTTGCGTGCACCCCCTGTCTGGATGACTGGCCTCTTAGTCTGGCCTTGCTTCTGTAGAGTGGCACTTGATGTATTTCCCTGTGCTATCTTATCCTGTTTCTGCTGTACCTGTGGCGCATGTGTGTTGTTCTTCTTCCCCGCTTGGGCACCTGTCTTGGATGTCCCCCCTTTTTTCTGTTGTGCCTTGTTCTGATATGTCCTTGGTTTCTTGGGCACTGTTATCTCCTCGACATGTGTCTGTTTCTGTCTTACCGCCTCCTTCTCTATCTCTGCAGGTATTTCTTGAATGAGGACTGGAATTCTCCAGTCATCTTCCCAATCCTTAATGACCATCTCTATGTCTGCCTGCTTGATGCAGTAGCGCAGTTGTAGCCATTGATTATCAATATCTTTCTGCGCCTTTATCCATATTGCATGTCTAGTGGCTTTGAAGTTGGCTATGCCCTAATATTGTGCAGTTGCTTCCGATGTGACCCTCCAAGTGTTGGTGATGCTATCCTGTATGTCACTAAGATAGCCTTCCTGTATGTCACTAAGATAGCCTTCGAATATGGTTGCATTTTCCTTTTTGTTCTTGGAGTCTGAAGTGGACCCCAACAATAAGTATTGTGCTCCGTGGCAGGGATTGGGTTTAGTGGCAAAAAATGAATACTTCAACTCCTTCCATCCGGTCAAGGCTATCAGGATGAGTATCCATGAATAATGAAATTCTGTCCCCAGATCCTGCGCATCCTTACAGTTGTCTAGGAACATATTTAGTAAATAAGGGGCCTAGCTGAGTGTGGTGCTCTCTGCACATTGTGCTGCGACTACGACAACCGCGACTGAGACTCCCTCCTTGCGACATTTCTTGATTAATTTACATGCCATGATTTTTGTGGCCATTCTTGTTGCGACATCATGAATCCGCTTGATGATGATTCCGCGTGACCCCCTTTCGGTGCCATATTTTTTCTTCATTTCTTCGGCCAGTGCTTTCTCCTTCATTTTGTCTTTAAGGAACTGCACAGGATCCTCACCCCATGATGTCAGCCCCGTGATGTATGTGATGTGCTCTACGTCTATTGAGATGAGTTGTTCTAGCCACACGTATACTCCATGTGTGACTACCATCAACTGCTTGACGCAGTTATTTGCATACTGGCCCCTCCCAAAGTGTGGTAGGTCCAAAAGGCCTAGAATCCTGTTTTTGGCCAGACCTGCTGCCCACTGGACTGGTTGATTAATTGGTTCGCCAAAGGGCCCTATGCCCACAGTCTGTAGGTAGACTTGCTTGGTGAACTCTCAGAACTTGTCGGTGTCCATCACGTCATGTTCTGAGTACCTCAATTTCTCCACATGACCTAATAGATTTGCTGTTATACGTACCCCTTCCAGAATGTGCGGAAAGACAATGATTGTGATGGGTTGCCTGTGCGGTGACCTTGGTACCGTTTGCTTGCCCTTCCACTATGGTGGCTGACTCGAGGTTTCAACTTCCATTGTTCGTTCTTCTACATACTCCTCTGGTCGGCCAGTGACATCTTCCACTGTTCCCTCCTATCGCTGTTCTGGCGTGGTTGTTTGTGATATTTCCAGTGTGACCATTTTTGCCTGGTTTGGAGCCATCCCATTGAATTTTGGGGCTTCTTCAGGGTTTTTAGGGTGCACTTGGTTGCTTGTGTCCTCATCCTATTGGTCCTGTCCCTCTTCCGGTACATCAAGGTCCATGCCCACTGGTGCTGTCTGTTGGGTTTCCTCCACAATGGGTGTGGGGCTTCCTGGTGTTGTATAAGGGGTCAAGATTTCGTCCACATTGACGACTTTTGGAGGCTGAGGTGGTTGTTGTTCGTTGCCCTGTGTTGGCGGTGGTGCTCCGGCGCTGCTTTGAGGTTGTCTGGCAGTCTGGCTTGGTTCTCCCTGTTTCAGTGGTGCCATGGTGGTAAAAATGTCGTTCACTGAGCTTAGTGGTCTCTGCAACTTATGCAACCTTAACTCTCTGCTTCGTATGCTCTATCGCTATGTGCCTTTCTTGATTTCACAATAACCTTTCCACTCCCGTGTGCTTGCTTTGTTTTGGGGTCATGTGAAACTTGTCGGAGAAGTTACCATGATTGCGTTTTAATTGAATTGTTGGTTCCCACGTACTTATCATTGATTTCCCTTGCCATCGCCAGTTGGCGCGATTAATGTGGTGTCCTGTTTGTCATTTCTGGCATTCAATTCTAATAGCCGCCGTCATTTGGCGCTTCTTTTTCTGCATCTGTCTTTCCTGTTGTTTCTGCTTTGTAATGACCATTGGCCTTGTCTTCGTCGAGCTAGCATTGCCGAGTGTGCGTGCTCATTCTTTTTTTCGATGCACTATACTTCTGTTGTTATCTTTTGATGTCTGGCACAACACGACATTTTTTTTTTGTTCTTTCGCTAGTGCTAAGGGGTCGAATGTCCCTATACAAATTAAATTGACTCTCATTGATCATCTCTCTGAGTTCTGTGCCTCCTAAATCCTTCAAATGTGCAACTCCCCCATCTGTGACAGTTTTTACTTCGTATGGTCCTAACCAGTGCATTTTGAGTTTTCTTGGATGCTGAAGGGATTTACTGTCATACATCAACACTAAGTCTCCCTCCTTGAAACTTATCCTCTTGATATGTCTGTCATGCCAATATTTGTCCCTTGCTTTCTAGACTTCTTGGTGGAACTCTACTAGAATCTTATCTTCCTCCATGATCATCAATTGATTTAGCCTATTTTGTACTGCGCCTCGTTCTGTCATGTTCGTAATCGCTGCTACGCGTAGACTAGGTACCAAAAATTCTAGTGGAACCATTGGTTCTTGTCCATATACCAATCTGAATGGCGTTTTTCCTGTCAACTTCTTGCATGTGGTCCTATATGCCCACAATACTGCTGATATCTTTAAGTCCCATTCATCCCTATTAACGTTATAGATTTTCGTCAGTGCATTTTCAAGGATCTTGTTAAAGGCTTCTACTGTTCCATTTGCTTGGGGATGATATGGTGTACTCTTTTGATGATGGACTTCAAATTCCTTAGTCATAGCCTTAATAGTACTGTTAATGAAGTGAGTGCCTTGGTCACTCATCAAAATCCTAGGGCAACCAAATCTTGTGATCACTTGTTCGAACATGAAGTGTGTTGCTTTCTTTGCGCTACAATATTTTACTGGTGCTGCTTTCGCTCATCTTGTTAGGTATTCCGTCGTGGTTATAATGTACCTCGTTCCTATCCTTTTTGCTGGTGGTTTAATCGGTTCCACAAAATCTATTTCCCATTTGTCGAATACCTGCAAAGTTACCTATGGTCGCAGGGGCATCTCATCCCTTCTATTTGGTTTACCAACCCTCTAACATACATCACATTTCTGGCAGTACTCTCTTGAGTCTCTATGAATGGTCATCCACCATAGTCCTGTGCGCAATATCTTTTGCATGGTAGCTTTGCTTACATAATATCCTCCTGCTATTCCCTCATGGGATTCTGCTAAAATCCTTGGTCTTTCATGTTCTAGCACACATCTTCTCAAGATGCAATCTGTGCCCATTTTGTATAAATGTCCTGCAATCAGTTGATAGTCTGCAACCTGGACTACCAGGTTTTTTTCTGCGTGGTGTTATATTCTTGTTGCGTAGTCCCTGTACTCAAGTACTGAATAATGTCTGCGAAGTATTCATCAGCTATCTGGATTGAAAATAACTGTGCATCCAGAAAGTTATCCTCTAGATTTGTAGGTTCCTCCCCATTCGTGATCCTTGATAGGGGATCAGGTCTTGTGTTCAGCGTCCCTGTCTTGACTATTACTTCAAAATCAAATTCTTGAAACAAAAATATCCATCTGCAAATTCTCTCCCCCAACACTGGCTTGTTGACTAGGTATTTGAGCGCTGAATGGTTTGTGAACATCTTGAAATTATTTCTCTAGTAAGTAATGTCTGAACTTTTGAAGCGTGTAGACCATAGCTAGGCCTTCCCTCTTTGTGTTGTAGTTCTGCTCCGATTCTAACAGTTTTCTACTAGCAAATGGTATAGGATGATCCAATTCCACTGCTCTTGGCTGCACCAGAATAACTCCAAGTGCTATGGCCGATGCATCTACATGTACATGGAATGTCTTCTCCCAGTCTGTGAATACTAGTATTGGTGTGGTTACCATCTTTTCTTTCAACGTATCCAAACCGTGTTGACAATCCTCATTCCACTGAAACTTTGTGTCTTTCCTTAACATGCTCTCCATTGGCGCGGTGATCTACGTGTACCCTTTTATAAATTTCCTGTAGTATCCCGTGTGTCCTAATGTCGCTCTTAGTTGACAGATCGTTTTTGGTGGTGACAAGTTAACGATTACTGCAATTTTGGTAGGATCTACTAGTAAACCTTGCTTGCATATTATATGGCCCAATAGTATCCAAAAAGGTGTTCCAAAGATGCACTTCTTGATGTTTAACGATATCTAGCACTGCTTGCATCTTTCTAACATCAGCTGCAAGACCTCTACATGGTATTTCAACAGACTATAGATTGTCCAATCGTCCAAGTATACCTCTAGAAACTGGTGGATAAATTCTTTAAATGAAACTATGACTACTCTGGAAAATGTTGCTAGTGCATTCTTCAGTCCAAATGGCATGACTATGTACTGGTAGGATGCCCATTCTATAGCAAAAATGGTCTTGTATCTATCGTTCGGTGCTATCTTGATTTATGGTATCCTAAAAATCTGTCAGTGAATGAATAAACTTCTTGTCCTCCTAAGTTCTCCAACACCTAATTCGTGAAAGGTGTAGGGAACAGGTCATCTAGGAACACATCATTCAATTTCCTCAAGTCTATGCATATTCTTATCCCAGCTTGTTTTTTCTCCTGAACTACTATCGGGCTTATCCAGTCTGATTCTTCCATAGGTTCTATGATTCCAGCCTCTAGCATCCTATCGATCTCAACTTTGACTTTTTGCTTATATATCGGATTTACTCTGTATGGTTGTTGTCTGATCGGTCTTGCCTTAGCTCTGAGTGGTATCTTCATTTCACCTAGCTCTCCTGCTATGCCCTTCATTTATGTGAACACTGTGGGGAACAAGTCGTTGTACTCGCGCAGTAACTCTGTTATTCTTTCCATTGTTTTCTCATCCTAGTAGTCTCCAATGCTGGCCATTTTGGGATTCTCAACTGTCCTAATGTTGACTTTCTTCACCTTTATTGGCGCAAAAATTTCTTATGATTCTAGAGGTGGACCTTCCACTTCTCTTTCACTTTCAACTTCCTCAATTTGAATATCGCGCGGATCATCTTCATCTGGTACTTCTTCCTACACATGGTAGCATGACAACAGTTCTTTCACTGTCTGTCTGTTCTATTGTTGTTCTTGTGTTATGAGTTCAACTTGTGGTTCCTTAATGAATATCACCCCTCTTATTTGTTTAAGTGCTGCGTCTATGTTGGGGTTCTCATGCTCAAATGAGAAAGTGATGTAAAGTTCTGTTGTAGTACTGTCCAACTCGTAGTTCCTCTGCGCAGTTCCTGGTCTGTATATCAGTTTGATGGGATGCCCTCTAATGTGTGTACCAAATGATGAGGCCATTCCTCTGGGGGTGTTATTTTCCACAGTGATTTTCACTTCTCCAAGTGTTCCGATGGTGCTCCCTGTCCATCATATTTCTGTTGCTGGTTTCTTATTTGTTCTGTGCCAAACCTAATGCGTAGTAACCACTTATATTGGTACCAGTACTTGATTGTTTCTTTGTGTGCACCCCACCATCTTGCAGGTGTGGCCTTGAGTGCTATATTTAGTTCTAAGAGTCTCTGATTTTTTAACATTTCATCTTCGTAACGTGTCAAGAATGCTTTTAGATCATTTACCCCATGGAATCTTGGTGGTTCCCTTATCTCCGTACCTACCCATCTTACTGCGTGGTATATTCTTGCGCATCTTCTTTTGGAAACTTCGTGTAGCCTTTGTTGCTAGTTCTCTAAACCC
Organism: Picea glauca; assembly: GCA_000966675.3. Lineage (NCBI taxonomy): Eukaryota > Viridiplantae > Streptophyta > Pinopsida > Pinales > Pinaceae > Picea > Picea glauca. Next base: position 97,514 of record JZKD02S0131856.1, read on the forward strand.
ATATTTGAGTTTGAAACACATGAGGTGATGCTTTGCCAACTGAGTATCCCATCTGCAGTTGGGTTTACGTAATCCTCATTTCGCGCACTTGTTCTATACAACTAGCTAATTTCCTCCAAGTCAAAGCAAGTAGTTTCTACGAACCTTTCCCCTTCCGATGGGTCTAATGGCGCAATGACCTTGTATTCTCCTGACTTGAAGGTCATTTTTTGTGTCTTTAAGATGATTATGGCTTGGTTATCAAATGCCCAATCCAAGCCGAGCAATGTTGGGTAAGGTGTTGTGCCATCCACTATCTCTATTACTTCGAAGTCGGATTTAGTTCGCAGTCCATACAGGTCTACTGTCACTCCTTTTAGTCTCTCAATTGGTAGAATTTTGTGCCGATTGGCCAGTTTCAGCTGAACGAGTGAATATATTAATGTGGGCTCTCCCATACATAGCCTTGTCTTCTTGGGTATACATTGACTTCAGATCTTAGATCCAGTATGATACCTCCCATGTTGAAATCTCCAATGTTGGTGTTCAGCCTGAAATCCTTACTTGTTGTTCTCCTTGTATGTAGGTGATTGATTGTTTTCTGTTCTAGCTTTCCTTTTCTATCTACGCTACATCTTTCTAGCATATTTTGTAATACTTTGACAGAGGCTGGATCATTTAGGAATTTTACACATGATTGCAAAAATTATTTGATTGTACTTACTTGTCCCAGAGGCTGCATTTCATTGGTATGATCCAACGATGGAGGCATCCCGTACTCTGGTACTTCCTTACTATGCTGCGCGCTTGAGGTCGACGCATTATCTGTCTTCAGGAATTCTTGTCCGGCTTGCTTAAATACCTCCTCCTCATTTTGCGCGTCAAACTTCTTCCTTGGTTCAACATTCTTCTTCACCCATTGGTGTTGTACTGGCTCTTGTCATACTGTTTCGTTTCCTATTTTAGCTCCTCCGCATGTAACTATGTTGATGTTTCTTCCTTCGTCCCTTTCTTCTGCTGAAATTGATTGAACATTCTGATTTTTATGATTCTTATTTTTTTGGATCTTCCCTAATAACGTAGGACATTCCTCTGTGTCATGATTCGATGCGCGACAATACATACAAGTTGCTGGTGGAAGTGGACATTCTCTTGCATAGTGTCCTGGTTGTTGACAGTTGTGACATACCACTGGTCCTCTACCTCTTCCAAAGCCTCCTCTTGCTCTTCCTCTGCCTCTGTAGCCAACACGATCCCCTCGTGGCGCGTTATACTGAGGTGCATGTTTATACTACATGATATTGTAGTGTGGCTGCGCTGTGTTATATGGTTGCTGCGCAGTATTATACTGCTACTACGCAGTGTTGTATTAGGTTGGTACTTGGTTAAACTGAGGTGTGGATTGCCTGGTCATCATTTCTTCCTGCACCCTATATGCATCTGATGTCCTCTCCCTCATCAACTCCATGGTTTTACAATATTTGTCATTATGGCCTACTGAATTGCAAAAGTTGCAATACAAACTCTTTGGGACTGTCTGATACTTCTACATCATTGGGCAGTGATATGGATCGTGGCCCTGTTTCTTGCAAATTTCGCACCATAGTCCTTCTGTTGGTAACAGATTTGGCATTCCTGCTGCCATGTACTGCGCGAATGTTGGACATTCATTCTTATGGTGTCCTTATGTCCTGCATGTGGTACACCAACGACTTCTCTTTAGTCCTTACTTTTGTTCTGGTTTGGCTGGGACATTAAGTTCTTCAGATCCTCCTTCAACTCCTCAATGGATGGATCTGTCTAGTGATATTGGTTTTCTTCCAGTTGCAGGGCTACCTGCAGAGCCTTTGCTTGCGTCTGAAACTTCTGTTGTCGCAGTGTATATTTCAAGTGTGGTAATAGTGAGTTGACGAACAAGTGCCTGTGCTGCATATCTGTCATGACATATTTCATCTTTTCTTTCAGTCGCTTGAATCTCTAGTCAATCTCCCATACATATTCTGCTGGTTTCTATCGAATTTCTATCATCTCATTCATGTATTGGTCCTCTGAACTTGGATTTTGAAACTCATTTATCAACGACTTCTTGATATCCCCAATCATTCTGGTTGTTCCTGGCGGATTGTTTGTGGCTAGACTCATATACCAATCCAGTGCGCGATCCCTTAGTGTGATAGCTAACTGTGAAAGTTTAGTGTCCTCATCTGTGATCTGTTTTGTTTCCTAGATCTTTTCGCAGATAAACAAGTGCTTCTTTGGGTCCTTCGATACTTGTCCTTTGAATTCTGGTAACCTGATTGTGGGATCATGTCTTGCCATCTTGAATGTTGAACTACTACCTCCGCGCGATGTAGATACTTGACTAATGCTTCCTGAACTGGCTCCCCCAGTTGTTGTTCCTTGTGTAGATGTACTTCCTTCACCCGAAATTCAGTGGTCTAAATGGTGGTGTTCTTTTTGGTGTGTTAGTCGCACATGGATTTATGGGTTCCACACTGACATTAATATGAATAGGATTTCTGCCTTCTATTCCCGCTCTTGGACCTCTCGTCTTCCTCTCATATGTCGCGCACATGATTTCCTCAATCTTCTCCACAGCTCGAAGATCCTCTACCTCCTCTTCATCACTTGCCAAGCCTTCCCTTGCGACTATGACTCTCTTCTTAGTGTTCACCTTGTATTGGTAGGGTACTCCATTGTGCGTCTTTCCAGCTGTCACCATGATCTGCTTGATCTGGTCATCGTCCATCATGATTGGGTCCAAGGCTTCCTCCTTCTTTCCTTTATCTGCTTCCATTTCTCATTTTCCTATCAATGCTTCCCCCCTTCCCCCATGCACGCAGGGAAGTTTAGTTGTCTGAATCCATTGTCATTACACCTTTGTTATAAAGCAATATCTTAATATAAGTATACATCGATCTAATAAACCTTCCTCGAGGGCTGCGTAGAAACTCTTGCTCTGTTGCACTATACGACTTCGCGGTGTCTACTGCAATTTTTTTTATAAAGCCTGCTACAATACTGTCGAGCCAAAACTCTATTGTGTGTGCGAATTTATTATCAACGCGTTGTAGCTGCATGATCTCTTTGGGATTCCACTCTAGCTATATAATCCGATTCATCGGATGGTTGTATTTCAATCTTTTGATCCACTCCTGCAATAGGTATGGGAAATCACAAAAAAATACTTCATGCAAGTTGGTGAATACGTACTTGTCCAGATACTTGCGCGGTGTTAACTTGGGGTTTCTATAATCTTTCTGCACAAACTCTAGCTCCTTTTTCTTCAACCAACTTTCGATCTCTACCTTTATAGGATTCTACGGTCTCAAGATCCCCTTATAGGGGTGCATTCTCTCACCTTTTTGTCGTTCGATTCAATATTCTTTTGACACACCTTCTGGAGATCTCATGTGCTCAATCCCATTGCCTTCCAATCAGTCGACAACATAACCATTTGTTGGTTATAGTCTTTTTCTTTATCCATTTACCACTACAGATTGACCCCGATTCATAACCAAGAAGCTTCCCAACAAAATCCCTTAAGACTATCGGCCCTTGTGGTTACCCATAAGGCAACGTAATACACATAATACACTGTGCAGTCTCACCTGAGATAACTCTTATGGGTGGCTACAATACTCAGGTGTTTGCAACCCAGGATTGAGCGAGATATGTGCTTATATGTCGCAACCTTTATCTAGTCTATTTAACATCATGTTATAACATTTATTCTACGTGTGCATGCAAAATATCATATCTACTTAATCACTTCATTCATTCAACATTCATCAATTAATCAGACACAAAGACACATTCATTCAATCCCACGACACAACGTTACTGTGAGTCACCCCCTCCTGGGATACGTCCACAAAGATCTGTCTCTTAGGCTTTTATTATGGTTCAGAAAGATATCATGTCGCGTGTATTTACATTCTTAGGTATCACTCTCCTCAACAGCTCCTCGATCCCTGCGAGACTGACTAGATCGCACCAGGCTCAGCTTGCGATCTAACCCTCATGATTGAGTCGCTCATTCCCTCCTTAGCTCACCAACTTAATGATTCGTACAGTTCTTACAATACCCTTCCTTTCTCTCCACCCTCTGGATCTCCCTATTCGCCTCTCGTGTTGCTCTCCTCCTTTTTTTCTCTCTTCAGTACTACTTATTTATATTTTCGGCTCACCAACGATTACAATGTATTACAAAAACTCTAACCCTAGCGTCATTAGGTCTTCCATGCATGTGCACGTGCTTCTTTTCTTTCCAGCTGTCACTTTCCTCTTACATGCCTATCTTCCCCAAATAGCCTTTCTTTCTGATTCAACCTGCTTCCAACAAAGGTCTATACAAACTGAAGGGACATTCAAACTCAACATTAGTACACAACACAGTTACTCCAAGCGAGCTATGGCATAGAATATTTGCTCACATTCATTACAAAACATTACCGATCGTGAGAAAGATGGTGACAGGTCTGCCAAAGATTCAAGTGAATAATGAAGACATATGCAAGGGATGTGCAGAAGGCAAGAACGTGAAGAACCCATTTCCAAACAACAACAACAAAGCCAAAGGAGCCTTGGACATCGTACACTCAGATGTGTGTGGACCAATGTCAGCGACTTCACTAAGCGGGTATGTATATTTGTTTTATTTATTGATGATTTTTCACGTAACACTTGGATTCAATTTTTGAAAGCTAAAAGTGAAGTATTCAACAAGTTCAAATAATTCAAAGTACTTGTTGAAAGCCTTTCTGAGAAGAAGATAAAGATCTTAAGGTCATATAATGGAGGAGAATTCACATCAGATGAATTCAAGGCATTCTGCAAAGAAGTTGGGATTAAGAGGGAGCTCTCTACTCCCTACAATCCTCAGCAGAATGGTGTGGCAGAAAGAAAGAACCGAACAATAATGGAAGTGGTAAAGGCCATGATTCATTATCAAGATTATTGATGCATCTGTGGGAAGAAGTAGCCAAGACCACTGTATATGTGCATAACATAAGTCCCCACCGTGTACTTGGGAACAAGACACCAAAATAAATGTTTATAGGTAAAAATACAGAGGTCATCCACCTGAGGATATTTGGCCGTCCAATGTATGTACATGTCCCCAAGGACAAGAGATCGAAGTTGGACCCTTTAGGAAAGAAGGGTATATTTGTTGGATATAGTGAAACATTGAAGGGATATTGAGTCTACATCTCTGGTGACCGACATGTTGAGACTAGCAGAGATGTCACCTTAGATGAGGATTGAACCCTCAATAAATCGAGACATAATCATTTAGATGAGGTCCATGACGAGGAACTTGAAATTGCCAAAGTTGCAGATACAAATGCAGGTGATGATGTTATATCAGAAGATCATGATATGGAAGAACCACAGAGACTTGCAGATTCATCCCGAGAGATGAATACAAAGAAGAGAAGACCGGATTGGGATCGAGAAATTATTCAGGACACAAAGAAGTATGGTGCTCCAGATGGATCTTTCAGAGAAAGCAAGTGACCACAACCATACTCTAGTTACGTGGTATTGTTAAGTGACATTATTGATGCTAATCCTATCTGTTATGAAGAGACTGCAAATAAGAAAGAATGGAAGGATGCCATGATTGAGGAGTACCATTCCATTGTAAAGAATGATGTTTGGGATGTAGTTCCGAGACTGAAAGAGAAGACAATGGTAAGTTCCAAGTGGATTTACAAGACGAAGCATTCAACATATGACAGTGTTGAGAAGTACAAGGCAAGGTTCGTGGTGCGTGGTTTCTCCCAGAAAGAAGGAATAGATTATGAGGAGACATTTTCTCCACTAATGAGATGCACTTCTATTAGAGCTATACTTGTGATAACTACAATAATGAAGTGAAGGTACACCAGATGGATGTGAAGAATTTTTTTCTAAACGGTATAATAGAAGAGGAAGTATATGTGGAGCAACCACAAGGTTTCAAGACACATGACAGTCAGACACATGTGTGCAGATTGAAGAAAGCCTTGTATGGATTAAAGCAAGCAACCAGGAAATGATACGGTAGAATTGACAGTTTCCTGATGAGCTTGGGATTTACCATGAGTAAAATAGATTCCAACCTTTACTACAAGTTTGTAGATGATGGACACGTGATATTACTGTTATATGTGGATGAATTTTTTCTAATAGTAGACGAGAAGCTCATCATTGAAATTAAGAGGAAGCTTGATACAAAATTCGAGATGAAAGACCTGGGTATGATGCATTATTTCTTAGGTCTAGAGGTATGGCAAAGATTGAGTGAAATTTTCCTGAACCAAGGAAAATATATTGTAGAGATTTTGAAGAGATTTAGAATGATGGATTGTAAAGCCATGCCTACACTGATGGTGACAGATCTGAAGTTATTGAGTGATACATCTTCATAGACAGTGGATGCCACCAAGTATAGACAAATGATTGGTTCGTTGATGTACTTAATGAAAAGAAGGTCATAAATATGTTTTGCGGTGAACACATTGTGTGAGTGTATGGTTGAACCTAGAGGTGTTCACTTGATTGCAGTGAAACATATGATGAGGTACCTGAAAGGTACAATTGATTATGGACTCAGATTGGGCTGGTATGTGTCATAGACCGAAAGAGTACATCTGTATGTTGCTTCAGTTTGGGATCAACGATGATCTCATGGTTTAGTAGGAATCATACTAATGTGGTGCTTAGTACAACTGAGGTATAGTATATAGAAACATGTTTAGCCAACAACAAAGCAGTGTGGCTTCAAAAGCTACTTGTAGGATTGTTTGATCTCAGGTTAGAGGCGATTTGTATCTGGTGTGACAACCATAGTTGTGTGAAGTTGTCAAATAATCCAGTGTTTCATGACAAGTCCAAGCATATCGAGATCAGGTACCATTATATCATATATATGGTGCAAAAGGGAGCAGTGAAGATCCAATATGTCACTACAGATGAGCAGATAACTGATGTGTTGACCAAGCCTCTGTCAAGAGTGAAGTTTATGTACTTCAGGGACAAGCTTGGTGTGGTCCAGAAGGACTTCCCTAGTAAGAGGGAGTGATGAGTTACATATGTGATTCTAGGGAAACAACATCAGAGTGTCACAGCAACAACGAGTAGTAATTCATGGGTACATTACTGACTGTGGCACTAGTCAACATGACCTCGCACAAGGTCAACAAATTCCGAGCCTTCGGGGTTGGCGAGTTTCCCAACTTTTCAAGCTGGAGGGCCAACTTGTGTGGTTGAAGGTGTTTCCTAGTCTTGGGCTAGATGGGTAGTGTGGGCGCACTACATCGCCTAATTCTTGTGATTAGATGCCTGGTCACTATGGACCGGTTGCCTGGTGTGCAATCCAGAGGTTACTAGTTCTGTATGAACTAGATGCTATATTCTGTTTGAGCTGGTGAGGTTACTAGCTCTGTATGAGATAGATGCTAGATTCTTTGTGAGATGGCGAGTTTACTAGTTTTGTATGAACTAGATGTCAGATTCTGTGTGAGATGGTGAGGTTACTAGTTGTGTATGAACTAGATGCCAAATTTTGTGTTAGATGGTGAGTTGCCTAGTTCTGTATGAACTAAATGGAGCCTTGTGATGACATAAATCCCAAAAGGATGACGAGACCTTGGATGCATGACGTGGTTACAAAAATTCTTCAATATAGATTCATGGAAAGTCAACAAGTCAATGGTCAAGTGTACAGAAGTGTAGAAGAAATCGTGATGATCGTGCCAAAAGAATTCCTTCCTTGCTAAGAGGGAGTGTTGAAGTTTGAGTAGCTTTGAAAGACACTCTTATTATATCTGTATTGTATTAGACCAATTCAAAACCCTAAAACATTAATATCATGTTATATTTGTAAATTCGACCCTATTGTTTCTTTGTAAAAGTAAAATGTAAATTATAAAGTGTCATTTGTACAAGTCGGCCCTGACCTAATTTCAAGATGACTCAACTTGTATTTATAATTGGCTAGGCGCCTCATTTGGAGAACACACAATACAATTTCTCTCTCTCAAGAAAAAGTGCACAACTCTGAGGAGGATATGAAACTACAGAGTAGGGTTGTTCTCATGGAGGGTTTTGGTTATCTTTTGGAGGTCTATCTTGGTCTAGTGGTGGGCTACCCTATTCTGGTTAGGGTTTATGGTCCATCTTCTGGTTATCTTTTGTTTTGTGATATCTCTTTTGGAGAGAGACATTGTACTTGTTGAAAAATCTATATTGAAGAATCTTTGTTGGGTCTTCTCCCCCAAGAGGGTTTCCCATGATAAATCTTGTGTATAATGTGGATGTCTTTATTTCAGTGATCTTTAGCTATGTAATTATTGTTCTAATTGTTAAAAGTTAAAGAACACTAAATACACTTAACTGCTTGAGATGTTAACACTTTTAATTAATGAAGTGATTTCATTTGGGATTATTAGCCAGGTGTTGGGTTATGAAATTCAACAGATCTCACTTGCACCCCTCAATGAGCTTCTTTGACCCAGTAAGAAATAGATCATCCACATACAAGACAAGAATGAGAGGATCCTCACCAACTAGAATGTAGTAAAGGTTGGGGTCCGCCTCACTGTTCTCAAAGCCCATCTACTGCAAGTAGCTATCGATCCTTGAATACCAAGATCTGGGAGCTTGCTTGAGCCTATACAATGCTTTCATCAATCTGTATACACATGACTCTCTCCCATGCACCTCAAAGATCTGAGGCTGCTCGATGTACACCTCCTCTTTAATGATCCCATTCAAAAATGCAATATTTACATCCATCTGATGTATCCTCTATCCCATCTCCGTTGCAATGGAAATTACAACCCTGATAGAAGTGTACCTAGCAACTAGTGCGAAGGTCTCCTCATAATCAACTCCCTTTATTTGCGAGAAATATCTTTCCACAAACCTTGCTTTGTATTTCTCCACACTGCCATCTGCTGCATGCTTGATCTTATATATCCACTTCAAAATGAACACAAATTTCCCCTCCGGTCTCGACACAATATCCCATACATCATTCTTCATGATGGAGGAATACTCCTCCACCATGGCATGCCGCCACACCTGTCTCTATGAAGCCTCTTCAAAGATAGAGGGCTTAGAATCAATAATGTTGCATATGAGTGCCATATAACTGGAATACTTCTGCGGTGGCCTGCTCTCCCTGAAAGTCTTCTTAGGAGCCTCCACATGTTCCTGAGCATCTTTCAATTATTGTTGAATCCATCTTGGCCTCTTCTTCCCTGAAGTGGTAGTGGCCTTATGTCTGGAAGGAGCCTTTTGCTCCACCCACTGATCTGAAGACCGAGGATCTATAGATCTCTCCTCAACCTTCAGAGCCTCCTACTCCTTTGTCTCTGCTGTAGGTGAATCATGTGACCTTCGAAAGGCCTTATCCTCCTCGAAATTCACATCTTGCCTCACAACAGTTTTCCTCAGTGCAGGAAAATAAATCTGATAGGAATTTGAAGTCTCATCGTACCCAAAAAGTATGTCTTTCTCTATAGTGGGCTCCAAATTTTTCCTCTTCTCCGAAGGGACATGAGAATATGTAAGGCACCCAAAAATGTGAGTGCACAATCTCATGCTTTCTTCCAGTGAAATCCTCCTCAGGTGTCTTTCTCCCCAACACCTTATGAGGATTCTTGTTCTATGTGTAGACTCCTGTATTGCATGCCTTTACCCACATGAACATAGGTAGATCCCAGTCATGTAACATAGCCTTCACAACCCCAATGATGGCCCTATTCTTTTTTTTCTGCAACCCCATTCTGTTGTGGGTTTTGTGTAATTGTCACTTCTCTCTTGATTCCTGCATGTGTATAGAAGATCTTGAAATAATTGGAGGTATACTCGCTTGCATAATCATATCTCAACACCTTAATCTTCCTTCCCGTCTGATTTTCCATAAGAGACTTAAACTCTTGAAACCGACTGAAGACCTCATCCTTAGTCTTCTTGAAGTAGATCCAGGTCTTCATGGAGAAATCATATATAAATGTAACATAGTAACGACATCCACTCAAGGACACAACTGACATCAACCCACACAAATCTGAGTGTATCAGATCCCCTTGTATATGTTGTCACTACATGGAAATGCAGTTTTGGAATACTTCCCAAGTGCACACTCTTTGCACACACCCCGATGCTCCACACTGAACTATGGTAACCCTGTCATGATCTCCTTCAACACATTAAAATCCCCATGGTACATGTGTTTCATAAATCACATAGGTCAATGCTACTGCTATGAATCATGCATGAGTTGGATGAAACATGAGCCTATATAGCTTCCCCTGCCCAATTTCAATCACCTCAATTGTCCTGGAATGGGATCCTCTAGAATGAATATATACCTTTCCATCTCATAAAATAATCTCATACCCACTATCCTCTATGGTTGAAATTGATATCAGGTTCTTTGCCAACCCTAGAACATACACCACCTTCTTCACTTTCATCGATTGTTGAGACTCCCTCTGAAACAAGACTATTCCTCGACCAACTACTTTGACCGTGGAGTCATCACCAAGCTCGATATCAAGATCTAAATCATCCTCTGATAGATATGTGAAGTAATCTCGTACTCCCTTCATATGACTAGAAGCACCACTATCAATGTACCATACAGTGGTGGATATTGAAGTCGAAGAGAGGCATGTCGCTAATGAGAAATCTTTCTCAAACTTGGTGGAAAACTCATCCACCTTTGTTGAAGCTGCAACCGGTGGCTTCCTCTTCTTCTTATTTGGACACTGACTAGCATAGTGCCCTGTTTTGTGACATGCAAAGCATTTTACTTTGTTCATGTCTCTCTTCTTCTCACTCTTTGAGGTATCCCCATCAATGGAGTTTTTCTTGGCCTTACCTTTTCCTTTACATGTAAGTGTAACATTTTCCTCATCATCACCCTACTATTGTCTTGCATGGTTAGATTCCAATCACATCTCCTCCTGCATGAAATCAACCCATAATATTTCCTAGTTGGGAATATTCTCTCTAGCAACAATTCCACGGACGAAGGCATCCCATGGTTTAGAAAAACATTTCAAGTCTATTCTAACCAATTCTTGATCCTCAACCTTTTCCCCAATAACAACCAACTCATCATGGATATGAGTTATTTTAGTGAGATATGATGTAACTATATCAGATATGGACATCTTCACGCTGTGAAGCTTATCTCGTAACACCATTTTCCTCTTTTGGTTGCCACTTTTATAAAGCTTCATCAAGGATTCCCACATCTCGTAGGCATTCTTCTTCCTGGTCACATGTGAAATTATGTGATCCGTTGCAACATCCAAGATGATTCTTCTAACCTTCACATTCTTCTTGTTGTAAATATCCAGAAGCGCTGCATTGGTAGGAAGAGTCTGGGTCTTCTAAACAATATCCTAGATCTCATTTTCCTCTAACAACAATGCAATCCTTTCTTTCCAGGGGATGAAGTTTGATGCCCCGTCCAACTAGTCCTCGAATATCAAACCAATAGCCATCTTCCCTGCCCGACTAATACACTGAGCCCACAACCTCCTACTAAAAATAAACCTGCAAATCTTTGCAGATCCTCGTGCCAAATTCTTTGGTTTTCTTTCAGAGCCGAAGCTTTGATACCATGTTAATTTTCTTAAGCTTAGATCTGATCTCTAATTCCAATAAAAAATAAATTTTGGATGCATGTATGCATAGAAAACAATAAAATTCTAGATATGATTTTTATGAATACAAGTACACTGAGCTTAATAACAGTGAATGCACAATGGAAATAGGGAATCGATCACACAATTTGACACAATTTTTTTTAGGTAAATACCCTTGGAAAAACCCTAAAGGGAAAACCAACAAATTTGAGATCTTTATTGAGTTGGCCCATAGAGAAGAAATTTGAAATTTATTACATCAATTAATTAAGTTGTACTTAGCTCAAAAACCTTGAAAATTGTGCCACATAAATTTGCCCAAAATTCTGTCTTGGAATTCATGCAGATCTAGAACAATGCCCTTCTTAATCTACCTTGATTTGCATGCATATTTTCCTTGGGAAATGTGCCCAACATGTACACTTGCTTGGAAAGTACCCAACCTGTACACTACCTTGGGAATCATTCCCAATCTATATACTACCTTGGGAAGAGATCCCTACCTTGGGAAATGCACCCTTGCCTCCCTTTGTTATTTTCTACCAGCTACAAATTTTTTCTCTTCTCTTCACCTCTTAATCTCCTCCTCAAAACAAGTCGAATTACACTCTCTTAGGTGTCTTTTTCCAGTATATCTCCAACTTCGTAACCTTCACCTCTATCTATGAACGATATTGACTTAGATCTATGGTCACGATATAATCTAACATTCACTTTATTTAACTTTATGAACTTTAGCGAAGCCAACATTAATTAATAATTGATTAATGTTCTTTTTAGAAAAAACTCACTTTATAAAAATAAAGTAAGCCCGAGAAAGTTGTCGGACGACTTCTGCATGCTTCGACTTTGAGCCAATGCAAAAGAACTTGTCTGAGCTACCATAATTTAACACAGAATAGGTGTAGGGTTTAAAACTAAGTGAGAGAAAAATCAAAAGCTAAACACATTATTTCAAGATAGTATAGTGTTATATTATAGGGAAAAATAGAAAACAATAATATATTTTTAAATCCGTGCACTAATACAAATATAGATCAACACTTAAAACATTTAAATAAAGCAGATTAAATATATAAAGTTAGAACTGAGCATATGCTTTTTTTTTTTGAATCCAGATTTCAAACAAAACAAATCTTAACTTACCTCTAGCCAATGAAGGATGTACCTGTCACATGTAGATGTTGTCCCCTTTAATATGCTCATAAATTAGCTTAAAGTCATGGATCAAACTCAAGGGTTATGATCATCTATCATGATATTAGGTAGACTGTTTTGCCAAGGAGGACCACATACATAGCTGATGCAAACACCCACAACAAACTGTCTGAAACTGAAATGTAGTACACTACAATAAAAAAACCCTTCAAGCCAAAGAAGGTACCAGAAAAATAGAGACATCAGAGAGAAACCATTTAAGAGGGAATGCACCAACAAATCGGGACAACAAAGAGAAACCCTTCAAGAGGGAATGCACCAACAAATAGGGACAATGAAGAGAAACCCTTCAAGAGGGAATGCACCATCAAATAAAGGAGGAGGAGCAAAATGATGCCTAGAAGGAAGTGGCATCCTATAAACAGTGGCAGTAAGGAGATGGGAGGCTTCCATACCCTCACAACAACCAACATCAAACAAATGAAGGGGCCAAGATAAGGTAGCGACACACACAACAATACTAGGAGAGTCAGCGGCTCCAACACCCAACCAAGGAGAAGTCTGCAACATTCCAATGAAGGTCCATGACATTCAAGGGAAGACCCACAACAATCAAGGGAATATCCACAACAATCAATGAGAGGTTCACACCATGCACATACAACCAAGGAGAGGACTGTAGTATCTCCTTAACCAACAAAAAAAAAAACTGAACTGAAGCTCCCAACCTAGTGTCCAAATAAAACCTCAAATCTAAAATAGAATGTTCACAAGAGAAGTCATACCACAACCAAGAAAAACAAACTGAGGTAGCTGCAGCAAAATCAGACTAGGAAGAATGATGAGAGTGTGTGAATGAGAGAGGGGTAAGCTCTTATTTATAGCTTAGGTGGGTAGGTTAGGGTTTTCTATTTTAATCCCATCTTTAGGATTAAGTCAAACCCTAATAAAAAATAAAATAAATAAAAGATAATTAATAATTAATTAATATTTTTAATTAATAAAAATATTAATTAAAAGTCAATTAAGTCAAAGTGACTTATAAAACTCAAACACTACATTAAACAAGGAGGGAAACATAAACAAGAAAGGGTGGACTACAAGACAAGGTCAAGGGGTTCCTCTTCAATGGAAAAACATGTCCACGTAAGTCTCATGATGGCTTATAAACTTTTATCATCGCTGCATAGGAGGAAACATCCATGATATGGTCATGTCCATCTTTGTGACTACTCCTAGGTCTCATTGACCATCTCGAGAGAGAGGACGAAGATCACACATCATCACATCTTGGTACACAACCAAGAACTACCTGGTCCAAGACTAGGGTACCCCAGAACACATCTAGGGGCCCTATAACACATCTAGGGTCTTTCATCCACCAAAGTACAAGACCAAGGATCAACCCAAGCGTTTAAGCAAGGATTCTCTGGAACACATCCATGGGCCCTAGAACACATTTAGGGACTTACATCATCAACCACCAAGGAACACATCCAAGGATCAGTTCAAGCACCAAGAAAGGATTCCATGGAACACATCCAGGGGCCCTAGAACATATCTAGGGAATTATATCATCAACCACCAAGGAACACATTCAAGGATCAATCCAAGCGCTAAGAAAGGATTCCCTAGAACACATCCAGGGGCCCTAGAACACATCTAGGGACTTACTGCTTGGTCCTTGACCAAGAAACCCAACAATATATTGGGGGCCCTCACTAGGGTCTTTTTCCATGGATCTAACTGCTTGGTCCCAAGCCAATAAACCCTAGGAGTGTACTAGGGGCCCTAGATCTCAGCTAGGGTCTTATCTATCCTCCAGAGAATGGATCTTGTAGCTGCACTAATTTCAACACTCCCTCTCAACAACACCAATCTTGTCTCGAAAGTACACATACTTTGTCAATGACAAAGGCTTGGTCAAAATATATGTGGTTTGTTCCACTGTCGGAATATACTGAATATCAAGAATTTTCTTCTGCACTATGTCCCGAACATAGTGATATCTAATTTCAAAGTGTTTCGTTCTGTCATGAGGACATATGAATCACAGAGAGATTTAGACAACTTTGGTTATCACAGTGGATTACCGTGGGTTCCAAATCAACATTGAACAAATATGAGAGTAACTTTCTGAGCCACACCACTTCTCTACTGGCAACACTTACAAAACTGTATTCTGCCTCTGCAGTGCTCTGGGCTATGGAGCCCCATTTCCTATTGGACCAGGAGATCATAGTTGAAGCCAAATTGAAACAATATTCGAAAGTACTCTTTTGGTCCACTGTACTACCCATCCAATCTGAATCTATATAACCATGAAGCATTACACCTCCATTGGAGGTGTATCTAAGCCCATAGGCTATAGTCCCCTGAACATATATGAGAATATGTTTGGAAACAACCATATGAATATGTTTCGGTTCACACATGAACTAGCTGAGGGCATTCACTGCATAACATATGTCTGGTTTGGTATGTACTAGATACATCACAGACCTAATGATCTGACGATAAATGGTGGATTCTTTTGGATCTGAACGTGTAGCTTGATCATGTAGCTTCTTTAGGTTAGAAATTATAGGTGTGGTCATGGACTTACAGTTCAACATGCCAAATCCAAGAAGCACATCAATTGCATACTTGCTTTGTTAGAGAAATATATCACCATGTTTCTACCACACCTCTAAGCCAAGAAAGTAATGCATAAGACCCAAGTCCTCCATTTCAAATTCTACTAAAAACTCCCTCTTAGTCTGAGCTATCAAATGTTCCTCTTCTATAAGAAACAAATCATTCACATATAATACTAAGATAACAAGATGATTTTGAACAATATTTGTATAAATATTGGGATCTGCTATACTCTTGGTGAACCCAAGACTTTGAATAAAACTATCAATTCTTTCATACCAAGCTCTTGGATCTTGTTTCAATACATACAAGGATTTCTTTAGCTTTCATATTGTTAATGTTTATGCCATTATTATAGTTCTTTTCATTTCATTAGATAAGAGTATAATAAGAACAAGATCACTGAGAAATACACATCCACAAGAGACACAACATTTATCCTGGGAAACCCTCTAGGGGAAAAAAACCCAGCAAAAACTTCCTTATCATAAACGGCTTATACAATGTTCAAGACATAACTCAAACCAATACAGAAAGTCCTCCCTAAGATATGCGCCACCCTTCTTCTCCTCTCTCCAACTTCCAATTGCAGCTTGCCTCATAAGACAATGAGCAAGTGAAGTGTGTGTAAGAAGTGAGGCGCTAGCCTCTTATTTATATCAATCTGGCACGTGTGAAGAGTCACCATCTGGCAGGGCCGACCTCTCACACTGGGTGGGTAAACCCACCTTTAATTAATTTTGGCCCTTTCATTATAACTGCTGGGGCCGACTTCTTATTCTTCACTTTGTAATTGTCCGATGACCAATCCACAAAAGGGGATTTGGTCCTTATACAATTACCAACATGGTTAATCCTCAATGGGGATTAATATAATAACAATAATATTAATAATGACATGATTAATCCACAATGGGGATTTAATCCAATAATAATAATAACATGATTAATCCATAATGGGGATTTAATCCAATAACAAAATAATAAGAAGAATGCTCTTTGCAGTTACATTATTTCAACACATATATGGGATTATTTCCCATGGATCATGAAACCCCCAGGCTACTCGATATAAACCTCTTGATCAACTTCACCATTAAGAAAAACAATCTTAACATTCATTTGGTGAAGTTTCCAACCAAACACTGCAGCAAGAGATATAATGATTTTGATGGCAGTATACCTGATAACGGGAGCAGAGATATTGTGATAGTCAATTCCTTCTAGATTTGAATTTTTCAACACTGCCATCTGCTACATGTCATGGCCTGACTCACATACTGGGACTGCTCCCTCTGAGTCTCATAATATGTCTTCCTTCCTGCATGTACAAACTAGCTCCCTCTGAACTTGCAAGATCCTTTGACTATGATCTGGTGTCGTATCTCTTCAATATGTACTTGGTGCCGGTACCAAGTTTAATATGAAAAGCTGAGTCAAAATTATTGAGCTCATGTGCCAAGGATAATGGCTTAATTACAATCTCAGGATTCTCGATTAAAAAGGGACATTTGTAGGGTTCCCAAAACAAGGGAGAAATACCCCAACTACCAAGATAATTTGTTGGACTCCTTATATCGGGGATAATAGTCCATCATACTACTGAGTTCTCAAACCTAGCTTATATCAACAAGTATATGCTGAGATCACAACTTCCTTGATCATGTAACCAAAATATAATTGTGATTCTGACAGTAAGATAATCACATCTCTTCTTGATGTCTTTAGTAGTCACATACTTATTTTAAATTCAATGATTAAATGAAAATGACACATACCTGGATTTTGAGTTTCTCCAAATTCCCACTTCAAGGTATTACTCACCAAGATGAATCCTGACATCGTTCAAAGATGACAATAATTGTCTTCTTCAACATATTCATGCATTAAACCAAAAATATTAGCAAGCCGATGGAGGAGTATGCGACGATAGAAATCCATAGGCTTAAGCTCTAAAATATCCTCTGAACCTTTATTTTGAAACTTAGAGATCAACTGACCAATAAGGATTATATCAACGGTAACAAGAATCTTCCAAATGTGACTATACTTCCGTGATAAAATAAATCCAAATTATGTTTCAAGAAAATTGATAAATGTCTCTTATGTAGACAAAGTAAGATGTTTATAAGGCAAGTTATCTTTGATAAGCCTAGCTATCTCCCCAACCATCGATAATTGATCCAAGGCATGTAAATACTTTAAAAATCTTTTGACTGTTGCTGATTTCGGTTGACTGGGTGCAATTCAGGCTAAGAGAGGAAGGAGAGGAAGACCATCATATTATGATTTTTCAATCAACCCGCCTTAGAATATCAGAAGATTATGAGATTAACAAGAACATGCCCTCAATAGCCTTCATCGAAAAACTTTCTTTTTTTTCAATCAACCAATAGGAGCTCTAAATCTTTCATGTGGATGACACATAAATACTGATCCTTAACAAGAAAGGCTTAGGTAAGGTACCCACCATCATTCTAGGTTAACTTAACTTGATTTTCTTCTTGAAGGATTTCATTAGGTGTTTTCAACAAAAGAAGAGAACGACACCACTTGATCAGTGCTTTCTGTAGGTTCAAAAAACTGATGACATTGCACTCTTTAAGTAATCAACACACTTTTAAATCACTTCTCATGCAATCAACCACTATAATTTTCAAACTGTCTTGTTCTTTTCAAACTAAGTATTTTTGTTGAAGAGATGGAGGTTGGACATATTTTTTTCTTCCACAGAATAGATATCGATTCAAGTTTAGGTACATATGAGATGTGGGGCCTTCAACATTTCTCCAGACTTAAAAAAAATGTATCAAACATACCATTACCTCCTCTAAAACTCAGTTTCCTTTCTGTCTGAATTCGGTCTCTTTTTCTCTTCAGATCTATAACGATCTTGCTTTAGATATGTACTTTGAATTTCCTCGGTGTTATAGAATAGGTCTGCAATTTTCCTTGACCTTTAGAGGTTGTGGTTAGTGCTGGAGATAGTCTCTAGAAATATTAGGTCTCCTTCTTATTCCTGTAGAATTTCATCCTTAATATGACTCAAGAATTGATCTAGATCTGAAATTGGATTGCCCAAAACAGGGCTGGGAAATGCTACTGGTAATGTCCATAAATGGGGCTTGTACCAACATCTATAGTTAACCCTGTCCTATTGTTCGATATTCTCATAGTTTTGTTCGACCTGTGGTTGCCTCAGCCTTAGAATAGGTCTAGTTCTAGATTCTAATGATGGAGTCATACTGTAATCAGGATAAAACAATCTTACTTCTGATCTAGAAAACCAATCGCTTAGATGTGGATCTACGCAGGCTCAAGAGTTTGCCACTAATGATCTCTTTTCACGCTCTATGCTTTGATACCATTATAGATTTTTGGGAAACATAGAAAACAATAATATCTTTTCAAATCTGTGCACTAATACAAATATAGATCAACACTTAAAACATTTAACTAAAGAAGATTAAATACAGAAAGTTAGATTTGAGCATATGAAAACAAATTTTTTGAATGCAGATTTCAAACAAAACAAATCTTAACTTACCTCTAGCCAATGAAGGATGTACCTGTCACATGTAAATGTTGTCCTCTTTAATATGCTCAGAAATTAGCTTAAAGTCATGGATCAAACTTAAGGGTTATGATCATCTATCATGCTATTAGGTAGGTTGTTTTTCCAAGGAGGACCACATACAGAGCTGATGAAAACACCCACAAGAAACTGTCTGAAACTGAACTATAGTACACTACAACAACAAAACCCTTCAAGCCAAATAAGTTACCAACAAAATATAGATAGAAGAGAGAAACCCTTTAAGAGGGAATGCACCAACAAATAGGGACAACAAAGAGAAACCCTTCAAGAGGGAATGCATCGACAAATAGGGACAACAAAGAGAAACCCTTCAAGAGGGAATGCACCAACAAATAAAGGAGGAGGAGAAAAAGGATGCCTAGAAGGAAGTGACACCCTATACACAGTGGAAACAAGGATATGGGAGGCCATTGTACCCTCAAAACAACCAACAACAAACAAGTGAAGGGGCCAAGAGAAGGCAATGACACACACAACAATACTAGGAGAGTCTGCGGCTCCAACACCCAGCCAAGGAGAAGTCTGCGGCATGCACAGGAAGGTCCATGAAATTCAAGGGAAGACCCACAACAGTGAAGGAGAGGTTCACAACATGCACTTACAACTAAGGAGAGGACTGTAGTATCTCCTTAACCAACAACAAAAAAAAAAATGAACTGAAGTTCGCAGCCTAGTGTCCAAATAAAACCTCAAATTTGAAATAAAATGTTCACAAGAGAAGCCGTACCACAACCAAGAAAAACAAACTGAGGTAGCCGCAACAAAATCAGACTAGGAATAATGAGGAGAGTGTGTGAATGAGAGAGGGGTAGGCTCTTACTTATAGATTAGGTGGGTAGGTTATGGTTTTCTATTTTAACCCTATCTTTAGGATTAATTCAAACCCTAATAAAAAATAAAATAAATAAAAGATAATTAATATTTTTAATTAATAAAAATATTAATTAAAAGTCAATTAAGTCAAAGTGACTTATAAAACCCCAACACTACATTAAACAAGGAGGGAAACAAAAAAAGAAAGGGGGGACTACAAGACAAGGTCAAGGGGTTCCTCTTCAATGGCAAAACATGTCCACATAAGTCTCATGATGGCTTATAAATTTTTATCATCATTGCATAGGAGGAAACATCCATGATGTGGTCAAGTCCATCTTTGTGGTTTCTCCTAGGTCTCATGGACCATCTTGAGAGAGAGGAAGAAGATCACACATCATCACATCTTGGTACACAACCAAGAACTACCTGGTCCAAGACCGGGGTACCCAGAACACATATGGGGGCCCTAGAACACATCTAGGGTATTTAATCCACCAAAGTACAAGACCAAGGATCAACCCAATAATTTAAGAAAGTATTCCCTAGAACACATCCAGGGGACCTAGAACACATCTAGGGACTTACATCATCAACCACCAAGGAATACATCCAAGGATCAATCCAAGCACCAAGCAAGGATTCCCTGGAACACATCTAGGGGCCCTAAAACACATCTAGGGACTTATATCATCAACCACCAAGGAAAACATCCATGGATCAATCCAATAACCGAGCAAGGATTCCCTGGAACACATCTAGGGGCCCTAGAACACATCTAGGGACTTACTTCTTGGTCCTTGACCAAGAACCCCAAAAATATACTGGGGGCCCTCACTAGGGTCTTTTTCCATGGCTCTAAATGCTTGGTCCCAAACTAAGAAACCCCAGGAGTGTAATGGGGGCCCTAGTTCTCAGCTAGGGTCTTAGATATCCTCCGGAGAATGGTTCTTGCAGCTACACTAATTTCAACATATAGTCTATTGTCAATGAACAATTTTAAAACACCTAATATTTCTTAATATAAAATATGTAATTTTTTCAAGAAAAACCTTGTGTGATCTCCTCCTATTCCCTGCAATATTTGATGGAGGGTGGTTCAATTGTCGACTGCTATCTCAACCAGATTTGAGCATTGACCTATGGTCTCCCCATCGACAATATGCCTTGGGTAGATGGTTCAACCAATTGAGCTAACCCTTGGGGCTACAATGTATAATAGGTGTTATTACAACGACACTGCATTTACAACCCTGAAACTTTGCTTTGCTAATATATCTCTACAATCTATTGATTGGGAGTATGTGACAGTTCCCTATTTCCATTAGTAAATTACCACCAACAATAGTTGGCATCAATCCCTTGTCAACCGACCCCTCGACAACTTTATCAATGCCATCTTGACTTCAACCTCCCTTACCATGTTGACATGAAAACTTAGTGACTCAATACTACCGACATTCTCCCTCTTGGTGATTTACCAAGATTTCTTGAACTTTCCCTTGCTCTTTTCATTTATTGGCTATGAACCCCAACTTAGTTCAACACCATTAATTTTTTTTGTCCATCGACACACTCCTAGTTAATGTATCTGCACCCATATGATTAGTGTTGTAATGCCTTAGGAAATTTCGCTTCGATTCTACCATTTCTCTAACAAAGTGATACTATATTTCAAAGTGATTTGAGTTGGCATAATTCTTATGGTTCTCCACAAGTGCAATGGAAATTTGGCTGCCATAGTATACCACTATTTACTTATCATAAGAAGGAGTTAACTCACCAAGTAGCCAATGAAGCCACAATTCTTACTTGCAGGCTTGTATCACAACTATACATTTAATTTTTATGGTCAACAACACAAATAACTTCTACCTCTTACTATAACAATTGAGTTATCCTCCATTCAACAAGAATGCATTCACGATAATTGATCTTATGCAATCGATCTCATAATCTAGTTAACATCATTGAAGATGATAAATTCTTTCATCCGTTCCTCAACATGGTCACCATAGTTCTTTTTTTTTGTGCAAGTCCCTGAGGGTCTACTTTAGTGCAATACACTTTGCTTGTATCAGTCCACTTTCACTATACATTCAAATTATTGTCTAGTTCAAATCATGGCATTCATCATGCTTTTAATTACACTTCAATATAAAACACAACCCATCTAATCAACTTTGGATTCTATGATTTGCATGTAGTTCCTGCAAACTGCACTAGAACACCAGGTGGTCTCATTACAAAAGAAGAACTCTATGCCAAAACACTACTAAAGTCAAAGGAAGAAAGGATTAGAAGTGGTTTTCCAATGATTAGAAGTGGTTTAGGTCCAATGGTTAGAAAGGATACCTAACCCCACAAATATAACATAAGTGCTTAAACGATGATTAGATAAGTAAAGGATCTCTAACCCCAGAGATCATGGCTGACACATTTAGACATAATAAAATAGTATCATGGGCATATAACACAATAAAATGGATTTAATGGCCCATTACATTGATTTATATGGCACAACTAACCCATATGCACTTGTATCACCCATGAGCAATGCCATCTAATATATTATATGTGTACATGTAGTATGTGGTGTTAGGAATATGTGGTTCTCTCCCACTTCAAGAGCTTATCTCCTGAATTCTTGAATTTGTTAGATGATATTGAACAATTAGACATCATTAGATTTGTCCTTGCTTGTTTCCATGCTTGACTATCCATTCCTTTTATTGGTGTTGATTTCTCATAGTCTGAGGTTGTATAGTTTTATTTTTTGATTCCATGCATTGCCAATTTCTTGAAATCATGGGCATTTAATAATATCGTTCCATGTAATTGTTCCTCTACTTTTGATTCTATGAATGCCATTGGTTCCACCATTTCTTTTCCTAGAATTGAGAATGTTGATTTACACTTTCATGTCTTTCTTGTAAACTCATGGTAATAAAGATGTTGATATTGTTCTACTTTGGATAGTTTTCTTTTGTATTCACAAATTTATCATCAACCTTCCTTTATGGTACAATAACACATTTCAGCCTATGTGCTTGCTCATTGGATGTTATTGATTTTGAGAGAATATTGTCAAGTATTTTCTTCCCATTTGCAAATTTGGCATTACCTCACGCTGGAACTTGAATTCTTTAATTAGTATAGTTTTTGATGCCTTGCATTTATCTTCTCTTCTTTCTTGCTTTGATGCTGAAGTGGATACTATCCATCAATTTCTTTGATCCTTCTTCAATTCTTGTTTGCATTTGTGATTTTAATTCATCCCATTTAATACTTTGTAAATCCAACTCCAATATAAATTTGCAATAAATCTTATGACAATTACTCAAATATTCCAAAAATTAGGTTTTTTTTCAAAACCCTTAAATTCTAAATTAAATATCTTAACAATTAGTCAAATTGGTTCCAAATTTTATATAAATATTCTACTCAATTTCCTCTTCTAAATTCCTTTCCAATCACATGATTTAAGCATACCATTCAAAAGTCAAGCCCAATTTAAAATGACTTATTTCTTTTGACTTCTATGTGAGGATTGACACTTGTACTAACAATATCACTCCAACTCTCCTTTCATAGATTTTTGAGTTGGGCACACTCAATTATATTTTGGATCATTGTTGGCCCTTGACCAAGTTTTGAGGATCCTTGGTCATGTTTGACCTACTTTTGGGACTTTGACATGCTGTTGAAGGCGGAGCGCAAGATGAAGCGAGAGATGTGAATGGACCTTATGAGAAAGGTCGATGAATGTAA
>JZKD02S0131856.1:133663-155287 GCA_000966675.3 Picea glauca
CTGGCCCCGAATTAAATGAATCACCAGGTTAGTAGGTAAATGGCTCCTCATGAGTAATGAGAGATGGGGGTGAACTGCCCATTCGTAGATTCCTCAGACCTAACCACCGTGAGGAAGATCGTGCCACACACAACCTCTCCAAAAAGAGAAAAGGCAGGAATAATGTGCGATCAGGGGGGCAGACACGGGGGAAAAGAAAAAGAACTCTGGAAAATATGGAGTGAGTGATAGCGAAGAAGAAGGAGAGTAACCTTCATTCTCGGTCATTAGCGAACAAAGACTTAGTCTCGTAGCATCGTGGTCTCATCTCAGGGGTGGCTAGTGGTAAATCCATTTGGAGTCACTGAGCCTACGGTTGGGTGGAAAGAGGCTCCCCTCTTAGCAGTTGCATCACCTCTAGTGTTTTTCTGATAAGTGTTATATCTTGTATTTTGAAATTTATATGCTGACATGTATGCTCATAGTCTGTGCAATTTATGAATGGTTTGAGTATAAGATTGTCTGTGTGGTGTTTTGATCATAAATGGTGGTTGCATGCTTTTATTGGAAGGACCATGTATGGATTATGTTTATAGATAGATTTATATATATGTATATTGAACTAATTCAGACTTCAAGTCTGCGTTCGGGAAATCTATGCTCTTATTCTTCTCCAGGAATACCCGGAATAGATCTCTCCACAAAGATACCCTCTCTGGAAAGCTTACCAAGAACCTGAAAGAGGATTTGGTGGTGCAAGTCTTAGCCATCCCGTGTGAGGAAGAATGGTCCTCGTAGATCCCAACATTTCGACATTTCGGTACTCAGAGTACCCAAGGGAAAGTCCCCTTGCACTCGCAAGTCCCGAAACCCCGACTTGCGAAATCCTGAATTATTAGCGTGGGGGTAAATTAAGAGTTTTCGGAGTTTTGGCACCCGGAGTATCTAGGTGCGAGTTTTCTTGTACTCCCGAGTCCCGAAACCCCGATTTACAAAATCCCGAAATGGTAGCGTCTGCTTAAGTATCAATCGACAGACGAGATCCTGTCGGAAGATCTGATGTCAGTCGCGACCATTAGATTGGAATAATAAACAAGGGCGTTAATGCCTCAACCCCTTTCCTTTTTATATTCGTAAGTAGCGAAGAAATCCAGACTGTAGATCCCCAAGGTCCGTGGGAGTATCTGGACCGTCCTTTTATAAGGGCACGTGGCGGTCGATAATCATTTCAGTGTTTCGACACTCGGGGAATGTTACACATTATTTTCTTCATCCCTATGATCGTTAATGATGTAAACCTATCTGTTGCCTTTAGAAGGGTCAGTGGCCTGAGTTCCTAAAGAGAGAAGGGAGAAGAACTTTTCCTGAGAAAAGAAGTTGCATTTTCCTATGTAAAAACCTTATAAAAAAGGATGTTCATAGGTTGCTATATAGGTAGGGTGAGAGAATGACCCATTCTCATAGGTTGCTATATAGCTAGGGTGCGAGGTGTTCACAGGTTGCACTATAGCCAGGGTGCGAGAATTCCAGCATGTGGGAAAAATGAGCGTTTTCTCGAATCTTCTAGAAGGAGAAGCTTCTATGGTGAGGTGGCATCCGAATGGTTTGGATCTTACTCGCTTTCATGATTTAGTGGGATCGTCCTAACCTCCTCACCTTATCCTCTTCAACTTATAAAAGGAGAGTAATTCTCATGGAGAATTTAGCTTTTGGTTGGCTTGGAATTATTAGCTTGGTTTGAGTGGCTTTGAGATTTGCTTTGTCAAGATAGATTGTGAGTAGCCATCAGATCTATGGTTTTAGAATCCTTGGAGAAAGAAGTGTGTGGGGAACGAAGGAGAGTTGGAAGGGACCTTATGACATCAAGGCAACGGTTGTAATCTCTCTTTCATATTTAATATGATACAGTAATATGTTTCTTTCCCATAAAGTTTGATCTACTTTATTGCATAACTCCTTGATCATATGCATAGATTAGATATTGAATATATAGAATTTCTTTCACTTTGGTTGGTTCGTGCTATTCTGATCTTGACTGCATGAGAGAGCTGGAGCAAAGAAGGAGCAACAAAGATTAAGGACGCGATTGCAAGGTATGTCTCTTATTCTCACTTCCAATTTAATTCAATAGTTAGATTTAGGGAAAGCGATATATTCTGTCCTGTTTTGTTCTAGATTCAGGTGGATCTAGGGAGATCGGTTTGTGTCCGCACTTACGGATTTATCCAATAATAGGGAATCAAAGGGAAAGAACCCTGGTCATCGCGATTCGTGAAATCCCGACAACCGAAACCCCAAAATAGTTTAAAGTGTGGATAAGCATCGCACAACGAACGAGATTCTGTCGAAAGATCTGCAGTCAGTCACGATCGTTATATTGGAGGAAGAAACGAGGGCGTTAAATGCCTCAACCTCTTTCTTTTATCTTCATGAGTAGCAGAGGAATCGGGACCGTAGATCCCAAGATCCATGGAAGTTACCTGGACCATCCATTTGTAGATTACATGTGGCTGCCGGTCAGCGTTTCAGCACCTGGGAGACCAAAGGGAAAGAATCCTTGTCTTCACAAGTCGCGAAATCCCGGTAAACGAAACCCTGAATCGGTTTAAGTGTGAATAAGTTTGAGAAAGCTGAGATTTGATCGTGACCATTGATCATCCTGAAAATATCATAACGATTGATCGTGGGTAAAGGTCGCAGCCATCCATCGGAGGGACACGTGGCTGCCGGTCAACATTTCGGTGTTTTGGCACCCAGGAAACCAAAGGGCAAGAACCCTTATCTTTGCAAGTCATGAAATCCCGGTACCCGAAACCCCGATGCGCTCTGTGGTAGAAAGGAGGAGTCCCGAAAGGATCTAGATCGTCCATCGGAGGAGACACCTGGTGAGCGTTCAGAGTATGGGGAAAGCTCTGAAATACCGTGGACCTTTGGATCCAAATCCTTGAGGATCGTTGATCTCCTACACGAATCCCCATATCAGGATTCGGGGATTGGAGTGACAAGAGTTTTTAAGTCGTTGCATCGTGAACTCCCGGTTCATGAAACTCTGAAAAGATCTGTATGATTGGATCCAAGACATCGAGAGTCATTGGATCTCATACAAGAACTCGAGTATTGGGTTTCGGGGTTTGAATATTCGAAAGACTTGACTCTCTTGCATTTCGAACTCTCGATTACCGAAATCCCGATACGGCTAGGACCGTCGGATCAGGGGAGGCTTATAGCCATTGATATCCCTTTGGAGGGGAACTTTGGAGATTACGGATTTTTGGGGATTCAAAAGGGAGAGGAAGAGACAATGCATCGCAATTCCCTGAATTGCAAAAAGCTAGTAAGTGCTTTTTCAATTTAGCGCATGGTCACGGAACAGGGTCACGTGGACAAGACCCAAGCGGGGAGCGTGTCACTCACCAGCCCTTTGGGTGTTCAACATTTCAGAATTTTAGGGTTTGCAGAGTCGAAAGACTCGACTCGCTTATATCGCTGAGTCGCGAAATGCGAAAAGGCGCCAAGTTGTTTGGCTGGTGGTCATAACCGAAGATCACATGGAGGTGGAAAATGGAAGAGCTAGCCTGCGCTAAGCCCCTGTAGGACTTCGAGGATTCTGTCCCTCTAGAAAAGTCAAAAAAATTATTATGCCGTAGTGGGTGTGTTACAACTAATAAAGAAGACAAAGAGTTGGTGGATGTTGCCCCAGGGTGGGGGTGAACCACGTATATCCTGTGTTATGAATGATTTTTGCGATGCATTGATGTGATTATGTATTTACTTACTTAAGTGATTAATATAGATGAATGATAGATAGATCTGTTGTTGCTTTGTGCTTAATAATGAGAGTGAATGCTAGATCTGACCTATGTGAATGTGCTTAGTGATTGAATCTGCTAGATCTGATCTGTTTCATTATGCTAAGTGCTACTAGATGTTAGATCTGATTGAATACTACGATTCTCTATAAGCATGGTTTTATCTGCGAAGTAGATATTGATGAACTATATTGCTAAGCGTTTTTTCAGGTGTTACAATCACAGATCCGTGTTCCAACTACGGTTGTAGACACTAGAGTCTTGCAACCACCCCTGCCTCTACCTCGGGTGAGACTTCATCTGCTTCGCAAGTGTTTCCAAAAGGGCCGATAGTTAGGGTTTTGTTGGTGCGCTCTTGAGCATTGAACCCTGGGTCTACCCCCGTGCATTATCTCCAGCTGAAGAGGGCCATCGAAGCTGAACCTCGCATGACGCCGAACACCCTATTATGGTTCAGGTCCCTCATGAAGTTCCGCGCAGATCGACACTTCATCTATATTACTACACGATTAGATGAACACAAAGAGGAGCTTCAGTCGTACTACAAGCTCACAGAAGAAGACCTCGAGGAGATAACTAAGGACTGGTCCTCAAACCTCCTTATCCCCGCTGACCTTGCAGAGATGTTTGACCCAAAACTTGACAGTACGAAGGTTGCTCACAGGGAACATGACACACCCAAAACCAATAGAAGGAAGAAGACCGAAGAAGTCTAAGACTTAAGAAACGCATCAGAAAAGACTGCTTCCATATCATCTGACCGAGGGGGTGATGATGAAATAGAAGAGACAAACGACAAGGAATATGAGCAGAAGCAAGGAAAAGTAATGCCACCTAGATGTGAGGTTGATCCCCTAAAGAAGAGGAAGGTTTCTCCCACGAAACCCACTTCCCGAAAGAAATCAAGAGCCACGTTGACTAAAATGCAAACTGTGCTCACTATCGATGATTTTGACTTCCATCATCATAGCTGTGAACGACGCCTTGTAGGAAATCTTGCCGAAACAAGAAGCCAATCAGGAGGAGATGTACGACAAAATCAAGGTTGAACTCTGAGGGGTACAATAGTCCCTTCAGCTCAATCGCGCAATGTCCATTGCGCCCCTTCCATCGAGAGCACTAGAGTTGGGAGATGAGCCAGCCCAACTTCGCCGACTAGCTGATGCAACCAAAGCTCACCTTAGTCATGCACAGGAAGAAATAGAACAAGACACCCATGCCTTGAAGCAAGTTCAAGAAGTACTCGTAGAACAACGTCGAGTTGAAGAGAAAGAGAAGGTTTCTCTCCAGACAAAGTTCAAAGAGGAGAAAGCACAAATTCAACAGGAAAAAGAACAGTTGCTCACAGAGCAACTCGAAGTGAAGAAGCAGTAAACATAGCACTTTGCTATGTGACATGCTTAGAGCCAAACGAAGAAGACCTAGTCACACATCAAGTAGAGCAGCTTGTAGAAGCTATCCATAAGCTACAACAAAGAATAACAGACTTAGAGCTCCACACAGTGCCCAACACCTTGCAGGATGTGAGGGATCAAAGAGAAGCAACTTCTTGAGGTGCAGTTGAGAGAATAAAGGTCCTTGCCATGGAATTTAAACAACTAAGTGATCGTAGTGCCCAGACTTATGAGCGAATCAATGAGAATTTAGAACTGAAGACACTGGAGTCACATCTCCAAGAGGTGAAGTATCAGGCATAAACAATACATGCGCAGTTGAAGCCCCTGTCAGTTGTTGAAAGGATGAAGTGATCCCAAGAGCAGTGCATTGCTCAACAACAGGTCCACACCATTCAGAGTAGAGTCATGGAAGTAACTCAGAGGCTCCAACCTATACAAGATTAGGCTTTCCAACTATTTTCATAGATCGAAGGCCGAGGAGCAGAACTAGAGTAGGTTGTCAACGCAACTGAAAAACACTTAGAGGGACATGTTAATGAAGTTTTTATCCAAGAGTCCGCTGAGAAGGAGACCATGGCACAACAACAGGTCGAAGTAGCTCAAGCCAAGATCAAGGATTTTGAGGAAGAATTACCCAGATCAGAGTGACTCAGGATGAATCACATGTGAGTGTGGGGGGCCTGTTGGCCCTTGACCAAGTTTTGAGGATCCTTGGTCATGTTTAACCTATTTTTGGGACTTCGACAGGATGTTCAAGGCAGAGTGCAAGACGAAGTGGAGATTGCATGATATCGACCCCTTTTTAGGGATTTTAGGGTTTTGGGATAATGTAACGGGTATGGGAATGTCGACCCATGGGCTTACCCATGTTTAGGCCCAATTTTGTAATGTATAAATAGATATCTAGGTGATATAGGAAGACATTGGGGAGCTAAGTGCGAATAGTTGTAATAGCTTTGTGCATATTGTGTGAGATTTGCAAGGCTGAGTGCAAGTGATTGTAAGATATTGTGGAAGGCTTTGTGCTGTAACCTAGCTCAGGGAAGGAGGATATAGCAGAGTGCGCAGATCTCCTGTCCTATGTAGAGTAGGGTTTTTGTGGCTCTGTGCATGTAACTGATTGAAGAACCTAATAAAGAAGACAAAGAGTTGGTGGACGCAGCCCCAAGGTGGGGGTGAACCACGTATATCCCGTGTTATGAATGCTTTGTGTGATGCATTGATGTGTTTATGTATTTACTTTCTTAAGTGCTTAATATAGACGAATGATAGATAGATCTGTTGTTGCTTTATGCTTAATAATGAGAGTGAATGCTAGATCTAACCTATGTGAATGTGCTTAGTGCTTGAATCTTCTAGATCTAATCTGTTTCGTTATGCTAAGTGCTGCTAGATGTTAGATCTAATTGAATACTACGATGCTCTGTAAGTAGGGTTTTATCTACGAAGTAGATATTGGTTAAATATTGATGAACTATATTGCTAAGTGCTTTGTCGATGTGTTACAATCACAGATCTGTGTCCCAGTTGTGGTTGCAGACACTGGATTCTTGTAACTACCCCTACCTCTACCTCGGGTGAGACTTCATATGCTTCGCAGGTGTTGCCAAAAGGGCCCGTAGTTAGGGTTTTGTTGGTTCTCTCTTGAGCGTTGAACCCTGGGTCTGCCCCTGTGCCAACAATCACTGTGCTTTAGGTTTATTTCTTTATGTTATTTTCAACATTACCTAGGAGTTGCGTTTGCACTCCCACATTGTACTCATACTTGTTGTATTTTTTTGTCCCATTGACCTACATTTGTGTTAATTCATTGGACATTAATAAAATTATCTTATCTTATATTACTAAATCCATTTGGATCATTAAAGAGAAGTTATGAACATTTTTACCAAAGAGGATATATTTTTATTTTCAATCATTCTTTAGTGAATAAATTTGTCAAATGATGTAGCGAATTGAAACATGTGTCCATATACAACAACACAAAATATGGACGATGAAGTGTGTGTGCGAGAAGAGAATCAACTTTGGAGGTACAAACAAAATAATGGTGCGCATAAGAAACAAAAGGCACAAAACAATGTGTGTGCATGAGAAAAGGAAGAGCACGTGAAGTAGAGTGATGAGTTGGGTGCGTGAACCAAAAGGTTGTGGTGGAAATCATGCCAAGAAAAGAAGGGGTGAAGGTGAAAGTGATTGAGATAATTGGAAGCCCAAGAGGCGTAATGAAGGAGAATAATGTAAAACAAAAATAACATAAACCCATATGCATACACAGTAAATATAAGATCCAAAATACTTGATTGAAAACACACATTTTTGTCCAATACTCATCAATAGAATAATGACATGAACAACCACACAAAAGATTATCAAATACAATATTTGGAAATCCCACTCCTCTGGCCAAAACCTTATTCAAATCTTTTAGTATGAAATACATACAAAAAAAGTGTTCTTTTAAAAAATGAAGACATACAGTCT
This sequence comes from Picea glauca, assembly GCA_000966675.3. Classification (NCBI taxonomy): domain Eukaryota; kingdom Viridiplantae; phylum Streptophyta; class Pinopsida; order Pinales; family Pinaceae; genus Picea; species Picea glauca. Next base: position 141,333 of record JZKD02S0131856.1, read on the forward strand.
GTACGACCCCGTACAGTTATGGGTTTCTTTGCTGGGTGTACATATAACTATATGGAGCTTCTTGGTACTGATCAGGTTCCTATTTTTCTTGCTGCAGGTGATGAAATAGTCTTTGATATCAGTATCTGATATCCTCTTCACCTCTCAACTATATTGGCATGACCCCTTCCACTTCTTCTGCAAGTATGGACCTTTCTTGACCTCAATCCGTACAGATCGTACACATTTCTCTTACTGGCTGCAAGTTCTATTTACTTGGCCCTGGGCGATCTCTTTGGACCCTTGCTTGGCCCTCTTATCTCCTTTGGCTTGTCTCAACTCAGTTTCTCCTTGCCCTTGCTTGGCTTCTTTGCATGACCCTACTCGACCCATATGCTTAACCCTGCTCGACCTCCTTGACTAGTTATTGATCCTGCTCGGCCTCTTTGAATGGTTCTCCTTAACATGTCTCTCAACATCCCTTGGAAGAGCCTCCTCACTTAGTCAACTGCCTTCAATCTCTTGAGGTAAGGTGAAATGAGGATCTCTAGGGGTAATATAACCCTAACCTCTCTCTCATGCAATTCTAGCCCTTAGATCTTCTTCTCAATATCTAGATCTGATGGTGGGTACTTAATCACTCATTGATACATCTTAAGTTACATCCAATGGTTGTGACTTAATCTCAAGTCTACTTAAGTGATCCCCAACCTTATTATGTTGTATAGACATAAAGTGGGCCCCTTCCACACTACTAGACACCCTTAGTGTGGAAGTACATGCCCAAGCTACATAATCTAACACTCCCTCTTAGCAAGGGAAATACTTCCATTGGATCTACCTCCTCCATGGTCCACATCACTGTGAGTTTATCCCTCTAAATCTGAGAGACCGATCCTCTCCAAGTCTGGATACTCAACCTTCTCTAATCTGTAGCTGTTGCTTCCATCTATATTGGGACCATATGAGTATCCCCATTCCTTCAACTGAGTCCATTCCCACCATGTGGGTCTGTTAAGGATATATTCCTTCTCTTTGAAGTATGAATCAATTGTATCATCACCTCCATCCTTGAAGTTGTAGATAGACTATCCCCACATCTTTTACATGCAATCCTCACTGATGCCTATCATCACATGTGGCCCTGGTGCCTGACCTCTAACAGAGAGGATATGCGCACCACAACCAAAGAAGTTGACACCGTAGCCTTGATGTTCTAAGGATAATATTGAGAGTATAGTGACTCTCATACCTGGCACATAAAGTACCCCTGACACCCTTAGAATCCTTCCAGATTCTATTTGTAGTGATACCACCCCTTGTCCTCAGACTGCCACCAAGCTAGAGTGCACACTACATCTCACAAAACCTGAGTCTTGTGATGTAAACTCCTGAAGGACAAGTATTTCACTTGTCATGTGACATGTGGCACCACTATATATGTACCAACCTTCCCTATGGCTTCCCTCTGTGCCTAGAAACAAAGTATATTCGTCTTGAAACATTTTTGAAAACTCACGAGCTGTGACAACCAAATGCTGCTCTTCTTCCTCATCCTTATCCTCAACTTCAGCTGAGGCTTCTGCCTCCTTCCTTTTTCCTCTCGCTCCATATCCCTTCTTGACTTGAGGGCACTAGATGACATAATTCCCAAACTCTCCACAAACATAGCATTGGACATGTGAAAGATGCTTTTTTGGCCTACCACTTGTGTCTCCCCCTCAAAGGGTTGTTCCTCTTCTGCTTCTGGTTCCCTTTTTTGATATAAGAGAAAGGTTCACCTCCTCTTCATCCTCATATATGTTCCACCCTCTTCTAATATCTTCTTGGAAGTAGTCGTTCCATAACCTATCCCAATCTAGAAGATTTTCTCTGGCCACTATCCATGAGATAAAGGGATCCCACACTCCTTTGGGAAGCCTCTCAAGGAAGATCGAACTATCTCAGCTGGTGAGAGATTTACTCCCATTGAAAGAAGTTCATTTAGTAGTTGCTTCACTTTGGTGAGATAGGTTGTGACACCTTCCCCTTTAGTCATCTTGGTGTGCCGAAGTCTTTCCTTGAGAGCCATGATTCTGCTCTCGTGCTTAGCCTCAAACAATCCCTTCAAATGTGTCCACATTTCATGATCTATTTGTTTCTCACCAATATTGGGTATGAGGTGATCATTCACCCCGTCTAGGAGGATCTTTTGAACTCTGATATCTAGAGAAAAATGCAATTATTTGTCCTTAGGATCACTTGGAATTGTGGTTTTCTTCTCAACAATATCCCAAACCTTACTTTCTTGAAGGGCATTCTTCATTTGGTTATTCCACTGTACGTAGTTGGAGGCGCCATCCAGTCTATCCTCATATATGAGATTTGTAACCATCTTGCTACTTAACTCTGTCTCCTTCTAGAGACCCTTCTTAGTTCATTACCTTGAGAAGCAACCTTGGTCCTGCTCCCTCTTAAACTGAACATATCGAATTTCCTCATAAATCCTCTTTCTTTAGCTAGGAGAGTCCATGCTCCCTTCAACACCCTCTCTCAAGGTAAAATCTGATATAGGAAGCTTAACTTGGCTTATTAGGGTCTCTTTGGTAGCTGGGTCAACTTTCCCTTCCTTGTCCTTGGAGCACAATACTTCACAAACAAATATTTTGGAGCTATTGAGGGTTCATCTTTGATACCGTGTAAAACAAAAATAGCATAAACCCATATGCAAACACAGTAAATATCAGATCCAAAATACTTGACTGAAAACACACATTTTTGTCCAATACTCATCAACAAAATAATGACATGAACAACCACACAAACGATTATCAAAGACAATATTTGGAAATCCCACTCCTCTGGGAAAAACCTTATTTAAATCTTTTAGTTTGAAATACATACAAAAAACAACAGTTCTATTAAAAAATGAAGGACATACAGTTCGTACAACCTCATATAGTTCTGGGTTTCTTTGTTGGGCGTCCATACGATAGTACAGAGCTTCTTGGTACTGATCGAGTTCCTCTTTTTCTCATTGCATGTGATCACACAGTGTTTGATATCCTCTTCACCTCTCAATTGTACTGGTACAACCCCTTCTACTTCTTTTTCAAGTATGGGCCTCTCTTGGCCTCAATCCGTACGGATCGTACAAATTTCTCTTGTTGGCTGCAGGTTCTATTTACTTGGCCTTGGGATATTTCTTTGGACCCTTTCTTGGCCCCCTTATCTCCTTTTTATTGTCTCAACTCAGTTTCTCCTTTCCCTTGCTTGGCTTCTTTGCATGACCATACTCAACATGTATGCTTGACCCTGCTCGGCTTCCTTGACTGGTTCTTGACCCTGCTTGACCTCCTTGACTGGTTCTCCTTAACCTATCTCTCGACCTCCCTTGGAAGAGCCTCTTCAATCAGTCAAATTCCTTTTCCTCTTAAGGTAAGGTGAAATGAGGCTCTCTAGGTATAATATAGCCCTAGCTTCTCTCTCATTCAATTCTATCCCTTAGATCTTCTCTCAATACCTAGATCTGATGGTGGGAACTTAATCACTCATTGAGACATCTTAAGTCACATCCAATGGTTGTGACTTAATTTCAAGTTGACTTAAGTGATCCCCACCCTTATTATGTTGTCTAGACATAAATTGGGCCCTTCCACACTACTAGACACCCCTAGTGTGGAATTACCTTCCCAAGCTACATAATCTAACAAATAATTCTATAAAGTGCAATGGTAATCAAGTGGTCTCAGTGAAAAAGTTGGTTGTCAAGATGTAGTTGGCCCTTAGGAAGAAGTTAACTTTAGAGAAGGAATCTTAGTCCTTAAGAGAAGGCATAATTTTCTACAAGAGGCATTGGCCAAAGGGAAATATGTTATAAGGAGAACAAAGGAGATTGGTTATTATAAGAAGAAAATTGACACTTTGATTGGATACAAAAAAAGGAGGAATATGAAAGAGCAAAAGTTTATGTGGAAGTAGTAGAACTTATAGGTCAAAGGGGAAGTCCAAGGTTGTCAATAGTGTGTAAAAAGGAGAGGCACACAAAGGGTTTAAGACCCGCAAAAGGAAGTGAGGTTGAGGAGAGGACGTTTAAGGACTTGTAAACTTGATATGTCTTGAAGCAAATGTAAATGTAATATGATAATCCTAAATGAGAATGAGTAGACCCTTTTGAGCATTCTGTTGTATCTTAGATTCTATCTTGTGTGTGATTTCATTTTTGTTCTTTATCTCTTCATTGCAATCACTTGCGAGGTTTGGAATCATGCATGTAAGAGTGTGTTGGGTCCATTTCCATGTAAGATTGTGTTGGGTCCATTTCCCTTCCCTTATACATCATTTTTGGTATTAGATCGAGATAAGAACTCGAGATTCAAAACTTTTGGTTTGGGAAAAGAATAAGAACTTGGGGGTGGGGGAGAATTGAGGAGTTTCGTTGATTGAAAGAAATTCTAAAGGGGGAATTCCTTGGAGAATATAGAATTAGATGAGTGAGAATGATGATAATGACAAGAAGAGGTGGTAGAATTGGTTAAGTTTAGAGTTGCAAGAGTGTAGAAGGAAAATTGAAGAACTAGAAATAAGACAATAGAGGGAAGAACTAGAAGGAAACATTTCAAAACCATAGAACGAAGAGGAACAAGAAGCCGAGTAGTAAGGATATGTTGTAGCCCAATTAATCAAATGTTTGAAAAGTCAAAGATGAGTTGAGGTCAAAATTTTACATTGTTTAAAGGAGGAAGCACTAGTTGATGGGATTAGTGAAATGGAAAAATATTTTATGCGAAGGTAAAAAACTCAAATATGATGAAGTTTTCCATTACCATATTAACAAGCCACACTGCAATTTGGTGCGATTTTTTGTAGCATGAGTGAATTCCTTGGGTAAAGGAGAAGATAAGGATTTGGAGTATGCTGTAATCCAAGTTGAGAGAGGCATTTTTTCTTGTGGATTATAAACAAGTACTTTTGAGACAGAGGTAGAACTTGCGATAGAGAGACCAAAGTGTGCAAGAGTATATAGAGTGGTTCTATCAAATTTCCATCTGCAAAGGTCATGATTGTTAACTTTTGGGGTTACTCCGAAAGTGTTTACACGATGTTTGGGGGTGCTTCATGAGATTTGGGTACATGGTTCTTCATGATATTTTGGGTACATGGTGTATGATCGAACCCTAGATAGTCTATGATGGATTTTCACATCAACGATTACTTACTCAATAGTTTCTTTACTTAAGTTGGGTGCTTGCACGATATTATTCCTTAGGGCGATGAAGATATTCATACATCTTGGTGATGTTTTACATGATGGCCACATGGAGGAGTTTGCTTGCTTGGACAATGCTCTATGTTGGAAGAGGATAATTTAGCACTCAGGAGGAGGTTGTTGAGCACTAGATAGTCTTGGATGCTTGCACGAAGGCCTAGAGTTGACTTGGATATGTCTGGGTTATGAAAATGTTGATGTAGGGGGAGTGGACCTAGTGGAGTACATGGATTAGTAGGATTGTTGGGGTCATTAGAGGCTTGGAGGAGGATATTTGGACATATCTCATGGAGATCCCTTGCATTTGGAGCCTTGCTTGTGGATGACATCATCTTGAATCTTGACATGTGTACCCTTGGAGAGTAGTGATCCACATGTGTGAGTCTACATGTGTCTTTGTAGGTTGCTAGTAAGGGATAAGGACCACATATGTATTTTTGGACTCTCTTACCCCTCATATATATAGAGGAAGGAGAGAGCTCTTTCTCATCATCATCATTGTATTCTTGTACTTGTCTTCTTGGAGGAAGTCACTAGGGTTCATGAGAAAACCCTAGGAGAAGTTATGAAAGGAAAAGAGGAAGTTTTTATTGGGATCTTTCTCTTCTAAGATATAAGGGCTTACTCTTGTGAATAAGACATTAGAGACGATCATTCATTCATTCTTCTTCATATCGTGTTAGAGACATTATCAAGAGAAGTGAATAGTCTTCCTCTCTCTTGGGCTTCTTCTTTTGTACTTTATCTATTTTATCTTGGAATCACTAGTGTTTTTTGGATTTTTTTTATATCATCTTGAATACTAAGGTCAGGGATTCATCCCTTGGATACTTGGATATTAGGGTTTTGAGATGAAACCTTAGGTTGTACTTGTTGAGCTGAAGAATAAGAGGATGCATATTTCCTTGGAGGACTTGCTTGTGTGATGCTAGTTTGTTGGAGCTCCTTGGTGTGAGCTATGGTTTTGGAGAGATAGAGGATTGTACTAGCCTTAGGATAAGAGTATGGTATGTACATGAACTTAATTTTTATGCATATTAATGAAGCTTTAAGTTTTCCAATACTTGTGTAATTGCATATTTGATTTTCAACCATTTATTTCTTCATGGTTTTTAATTTCCAACACTTATATGTCTTGTTGATTTGACATAAGTTAAGGTTGAAATTTCTAAGTGATTTGACATTTATATTGAAGAAGATAGGGAAGATTTGCTGCCATATTTATAATTATCATAAGTGATTTTTAGATTTGTTATATCCATGATAATATTGTCCTAGAGGGTTGAAACATGTTGGCACACCATTGGTATCTTTTCTCTTGAATTACCTAATGAAATGGGGTTGTTAAGAGGTGAAATATTGTTAGTTGTTGCTGTTGTCTTATTTATATTTTATAATATCCATAAGGTGAAAATTCATAGGGTTGAGATCCAAGAAACTTTGAGGAAAGGGGTGAAATTTCTAAATTGCATTAAAAGTCAAAGAAGATATAAATTTTTACAATGATGATAAAAATAATCAAATATTCTCAAGGTATGTGAATGGATTGAATTTTGTAGTGAATGATGAGATGATTGTACATAACATAAATACAATTGAAGAATCTTATTGTTTGACATTGAGGGTACAAGAGAAGTTAATGTGGAAAGGTAATAGGAGAAATGTTGGTAAGGATGAGGTGGTTGAGTGATATACGTGGCCATCCAAGGCCATCTAAAAAAGTCTTGATACATGTAGTTTTAGGATCAAAATTTTTTGCTTGGTGCTTCATTTTGGGTCCTTTTTATCTCGGTGGAAAAAACATTAACAATATGAGTTGAGTCCCCAATGTCTAGGCATAATTTCCCCCAAAACATGGGAAGGCCTCTAAAAATGCATTGAGAAGGAAGTGGCGAGTCTAAATTTCCCCATATCTAGGCTTGTTCATTGCATACTATATTCTCAATACTCTTGAAAGTGCTCCCTACAAGTATCCCTTCAAAAGTGCTCTAAGCGTTTTGAGAATTTGACCTTTCAAAAATCATATAAGGGGCCTCATTTATAAATTTTAGAGGTATGGATTTTAGTCTTTCCTTCCACCTTCCTCATGATTACATGTGTATGATAAGTATGTCACAAGAATCCCAAAATTACACGTGTATCTTAACATTCATATCCCCACTTTATTACATTCATCCATCAAATAATGTTCACCCATGATGCCCATTTACATATACATATGGAACAAGATTAAAATTCTTATTCAAATTTTGGAAATACATAAATTTTGTTTTAAGAATTAAGAAAGAGGGGAGTAAAAATAACATTGAAAATAAACAACATAGTATTTATACCTCCCTCACAAAACTCCATTATACCTCCCTCACAAAACTCCATTGTGAACTTGATTTGTGTATGAGTTCAATTTTTTGTAATGTTGGAGTATAATTTTATAAAAAAATTATTGAAATATAATAACCTAATCAAATAGGGAGTTAGAATCAACCTTGACAAGCCCCTCTGGAAGATAAGGAATGAGAACCTTTCAATGGTGTATACGACCTTCTTTAAGCATATAAAATAGTCTCCTTATAAGTTCCCTTTGAATATTTTAAGTCCTTCTTCCTAGGCACCCTTGGTAGGGATCCACGCAATCACCATAGGCTCCTCTTAAGTGGATTCACGCCCTTCTCCATAAGCTCCAAGAATTGTAGAAGTTGTTGCAATCTATCGTTCAACAACCTCCTTTTCAACTTTCTCTCCCTTTATATATATTTCTCCAATAATATTTGAACTATTTAAAAATAGACAAAGCATGTAGGATGGGCTCTAAGTTAGCTTGGTGGCCATGTAGAAATTTTGCTTGGAAAGTTTGGAGGGAACTTGGATTGAGTTGTCTATGGTAGAAAATGCTTCATTAGCTCCATTTCCACTGTATTAGTCATGTAAAATGAGACACAATGGGTTGGACTAGCTGAAGAAATGGGAGAAAAACAAAACCAAAATGATTTTCCGTCTACATCATGAAATGGATAATATGTCATTGAATAAATTAAATGGATGGATAGAAGCATGTGGTATGTCAGGGGCTCAAGCAATTCCCTTGGGAACTTCATGGTGGGTGAGGGAGTCAACATGGTTACTTTGTTGTGCACTCCACCTTTAACATGATGCTACATGAGAGTTTGGGAGGAAGGTTCTTAGCAAGTTCCCTTGGTCAGTTAGCTTAACATTGGGAGTACATTACACTCAAAACACATATTTGATGGTAGGTGAAGAAATGAAACTCCAATAGAATCAGACCAACTTGACATTAGAAACCAAAATCAATCTTGATGTGATACTTGAACTTGCAAAAGCTACATCTTGATTACTAAGAGTTAGAATCCAACATACCATATACTGTTGGAAAGTACTTGACAAGAACTAAGTCATGGAAGCATTGTACTTGTAATTTGGAGGGCATAAATAATGCTTTTTAATGCTCAAAGATAAGTTCTAAGGTGATTGGGTCAATGAGTTTCTATTTTGTAGGCCGTAATAGGTCATGTGATTTGAAGTTCATGGCCCCCTATAATTCACACAACTTTTAGATTGCCATTCTAGTGGAAATTAATTGTACTTTGTGATTCACGAAGCTTTGCCACTTGAACCTAATCCTGTAACACACAACTTGTGTAGGCGATAATTTGGAAATAGAAAGTTGAAATCATGCAAAGTTTGGTTCATTTAAATCTTATGAGGATATTCACATGGCTCAATAACTAAAATGCCAACTCAAAGCCATTCACACCTATTTTTGAATGTGTCATATTATAATGTGGGAATTCATCAAACTAAGCTTCAAATGGGAGAAACTAGCTACCAAAGAAGCAATGCTAAAGGGGATGACTATCATGATTGCTGAAAACATCTAGGTAGGTTTGACCCATGTCTAAGATTGCTAAAATATGAAAAAATCGAGAACTCGACACAAATATTGTTGGAGTAAGGAATCCTAGCCTTTCATGGTTTGAATGGACCCAAATTGAATATGTAGATGTTGGATGCATGATAAGGAATAAGATATCACCCAAATGAGTAATCTCACTCATGGAGGTAGAGAAATTGAAACCTGTACATAATGGTCAGGTGCATGAGATATGCACCAAAAGACAACCCATTTACATGAGTGACATCACCAGTGCATAAGAACCTTGTATTATGTTTCCATTGCTCAAAGATGGTGAAAAATACCATGTTGCACCAAATGCATAACTTAAGTCAACATTGTCCATGCTAGTGGACACTAGAAGGTGCCAAGTGAAAACCATTACATGCAATCCTCCATTGACCTGTTAAAGTAAATGCTAGATTATAATGGTGAAGTAGATATTAGACATAGACATTAATAAAGTCACTTTGAATTTAGGTTATTTTATGGTTTATTTCACTTTAGTGTGTTTTTCCAGTCTATCCCACATTCATAAGTGGATTGATTTGACTAGCTTGTAACCCTTTATAAGAAAGATTTCACTTTTTTGTTAATGAATGTAATCTTGGTTTCCTTTATGTGTTCATGTTATCATGATAAGGTATTAGAGCCCACAAATTTGAAGTCGTATCAAGAGTACCAGGCCTTTGAAAGGCAATGTTTCCACTCTTGCGACCTTCGATAATCTTGAGCACCATTTGATGAAGGACAAGCTTGAAGAGTATAGAGAGTCCTTCAACTCTTTCATGCAGATGTTTGTGGACCAATGAACACAACATAGATGATTGGTGCCATATATTTCCTTCTGTTTGTTGATGACTATAATAGGAAAATGTGGGTGTATTTTCCAAAATTGAAATTTGAAGTGTGTAATGAATTTCAAAAGTTTAAAGCATTAGTAGAAAAAGAGTTGGGGTGTCAACCACTCTTAGGTATGACAATGGTGGAGAACTTTGTTCAAAATAATTCAATAAATTTTGTGTTAAACACGAGATCAAGAGATAGTTCACTACACCCTACGCTCCATAACGTAATGGAGTGGTTGAGAGACAAAATAACACTATCACAAAGATGGTCTAGTGCATGATGGAGAATAGGTGTGTTCCCAATAGGTTTTGTGTTGGGGCAATATTCACAATAATATATTTGCTGAATCTCCCACAATGACGGTGAAGCAGAAAATCCCAGAGAAAGTCTAGTTTGGGAGGAAGCCCAAAGTTAATCATCCAAAGGTTTTTGGTTGTACTGCCTATGACTGCATTTCAAATGAGAAAAGAACCAAGTTATACCCTAAGAGAAAAGAACTAATTATCACAAAGTATAGTGACATTCATAAATCTTATAGATTGGTTGATGTTGACATCAATTAGTTGAGCTTCAGTAGAGATGTTGTAGTTGATGAGAAATATATACCTTTCCAAAATTCTTCAGAGATCAAAATAAAAAAACAACAACTCATTGTGGCTAAGGATTGAAGTATCAAGATTCAGGTAGTGCCACCTGAAAGAGGGGAGGGTTCTGAGCATGGGGCATTTAGTAGATAAGCTTGTTGTAGTTAGTAGATTGACCATTAAGGGAGGGTGTTAAAGTAAATGTCAGATTATTATGGTAAATTATATATTAAACATATGCATTGATAAATTCACTTCGACTTAAATTATTTCATGTTGTATTTCACTTCAGTGTGCTTTTCAGTCTATTCTACATTCATATAGTGGATTGACTCGACTAGCTTGTAACCCTTTATAAGAAACTTTTACTTTCTTGTTAATGAATGCAATCTTGGTTTCCTTTATGTGTTTGTGTTATTGTGATATAACCATTAATATTTAGCAATAAACTTACATAAAACACAAGAGAGAACATAACATGATCCTCATCCATTTATCTATAGTGTAGAAAACACTAGTGGAATTATTGGTGTAATATGTACATGTGGCCATGATCCATTCATATGTATCATTAGTGTACTTGTAGTCCCGGCTAAGGCCATACTTTATTATTTTATTGTATTACTAGGTGTGGATAAGGTCGACCTAGTCAACTTTGATATGTTGGTTCAATAACTCTCTTGGGGAGTGTGCCCCTACTTATGTGGTCCCATGAGCCTCTTGGGAGGATTCCCTACCTACTTGAATGGTATAAATACACCACTCAAGCTTCATTTATAAATCATATTTTTGTCATTGAGTTAAGTCTCTCTAATACAAGTGTTTTAAGCCTACATTCACTACATTTTTGATGTTTTCTTCTTGTTGGCATATTTTTTTTTATGTACATCTCGTGTGTAATGAACTCATGTTTGGGAATATTTCTTTCTCTATCACAATTTTGGTTTATCTCGAGTGCATTTTTTTAGCATCGTCTTTTCTATTTTTATTGCAGGTTTTTGGGTTGATGCTTTGGTTCCATTCGACCCGCTCTCTCTGTTTGTGATCTCAACATGGTATCAAAGTGGGTGTGAACCTTTCCTACCTACTTCACTATTGTTAGGATTTCTTCTTGTCTATTCATGTTGTTGTGATCATATTTTGGCACTCAAAAGAGAACTAAAACATAAATATATTAGGGTTGTTTTTCATAGTGTTTTTGGTTTGCTAGAGAAGACATTTTTTAGGGCCATTGGACCTTGTTTTATGAGCTAATTACATAGATCTTGTTCATAGATTTGAGTGTCCAACATCACAGTTTAATCATTGATTTATTTAGTAGTTGTTCTAAGTCTATTCGCTGGTAGCATAACTATTTTTCTTGACTACAATACCAAGGTTTCAGACTTGTTTTTCCAGCAAGAATGTGGAGACTTTTCACTGGTGGCAACACTTTTTTGAGACCATGGAAGTAGGGTTTCTAGATATATGTTTTCAACAATATTTTTTGGAGATTTTTTGGATAATGACATTTCCCTAAGGGACATGGAACTAAGGCTTGTAGATTTGATTATTTTATATATATGATGCATATAATTTTGGCTAGAGGCATTCCCCTAGGTGTAGTGGATCTAGGTTTTCTTAGATAATTTCATGTTCAAGGTTTCCTAGGGTTTTATCCACCTTGAAGAGCTCACTACAACAACTGATCTAGAAGTTTGTTTGGATTATCTCTTTTAGGGTTCACTTTAACATTTGATTTGAAGTTTTCTTGTAATCACCTATTGGGTTATAGGTTTACATATCTTCTTTTAGGACTTACCCTTCTACAATACATACACTTATCTTCTAGGATTCCTTCGCTATCTCTAAGAATCATTACCCTCTTTACAATAACAATGTTTCCTTCTTAAGGTTTTTCCTCTCTCTCATCAAAATCCAATGTTATCTTCTTGTTCATTCGACACAATGATATTTCTCTAGTGCTGCATCATTTTTTGGCTAAGGCTCATGCTATCCTAAATATAGAAACAACACAATGCAAATATCTTGAAAGAGTTGGTACTATTTCCGTATTTGGTTTCTACAAGGGATTCCTTGAAGAATTTATAGAGCCTTCTTGTTTAGAATGACTCTTTTTTTGTATGCGATAAGGATACTTATATTTGGCCAAATATTATATAGAGGAACTCTATATGCAATGTTTGTCATATAAAGAGTTTTGTTTTCAAGTATTGTTTGACTTGTCTTCAAGGGATTGAAGAGATTTTAGGATTAACAATTTGCGACAAGGATCTTTTAGACGATACCGATGGCACAGTTGATAATGCACATCTATCCTTGCACTTGGCACATGGGTTTGATATATCATTCCAAACCTTTGATCATGGCATGACTTCATCAATTTTGTATTTCTAGTCTCTTATATCGAGTACATGGGCCCATATTTCTATTGGAAGATTGGTTGTTGTCATTGATGTCAACCCTAGTCATGGGTTTTGGACTGCAAAATTGATGAAGGTATTTGGACATGAAGGAAAATGCACATGTAGATACAACACCCATGGATGGATAGTATACATCATGTTGTTTTCGGTGGTATGTGGCATGTCACATGGATCCTCATGGTTGAGCAGAAATGAATTTTTGAAGATGACAAAGTGAATTGAAGAAGGAAGTACATGTAGGCCCTGAAGATAATTAAAGAAAACAATTACAAAATAAGAAAGTGTCAAGTCAGACCTAATGTTAAAAGGAAGTGACAAAAATGGTATAAATAAACATCATTATACATTCATTTGATACAAGTCAAATTTCATAGGAAATAAGAAGAAAAGAAGGCCAGATTTCAAGGGAGGATGAAGTCTTTTGGTCATGTGTTCTAAGGTATGTTATTTTCAGGTCATCTTACCATTTCTTCTATAACTTTTTTTTATAGAATGATTCAGATGGTGAAATCGCTATGGTATTGAGAATACATATCAAGGTACCTCTAGTAAAAATTTCAGCTCTTGATTCGCTATAATTATGGAGATACACTTCGTGGAAGATAGGGTTTGTGACCAGTCCTGCAGCTAGTCAATAAATAGGTGTTCCGGGTAAAACAATCATAACTTATTCATAAAGAATCCAAATGAAGTGGGACAAATTTCATTGGAAATATTACAGACTTTAGTTTCATGTGTGAGAGTTTCATAATCTGATGTTAATTATTGAGCGCGGGGCATTCTGTGCAAGTTCACTCTTCTGAATAGACCAAAATTGAATAAAGTCTACCATTCTTTCTATAACCTGTTTTTGGGAAGGATTCAAGGAGTGAAAATTGGAGGATTTTCAGAGAATACATTGAGTAATATTATCTATAGGATCAGAGTACTCCAATAATTGAATAATTGCAGAAATTGAA
>JZKD02S0131856.1:155337-181445 GCA_000966675.3 Picea glauca
TCTTATACTATTGTTCATTTCTCATTGGATATAGTTGAATGGTTTAAGTATAAGTTGAAAAAGGTTTTAAATTGTACTTGATACTGATTCACCCCCCTCTCAGTATCAACAATTTCAATATACTATCTATTTGATCCTTCCAGTACAAGTGTTATCTTTGTTGGAGTTTCTATTCATGGTTAACTTGGATTGTTTTATATGATTCATTTTGAGGGTTCTTCTTATGGTGCACATGAGGTGATGCACTTTTCATATAGGGCCTTACTGGTTTTAGGATACAATGATATCATCTTTGACCCCATTAGATTTGGACTTTTTCTTTATGTTCAAGGAGTTGGTGGTTTTATAGTGGATACTTCAGCTTATTGTGATGCCACATATCAATGTTTGGTTCATAGTGACATTCATGGGCCTATGACCACTTGTTTTCATGATGGAGATATGTGATTAATCATGTTCTTTGATGGAGATTCTACTCACAGGTCTACATGATCCTTTACACTATTTACATATTCTTCCATAGGTGAGTCCTTGTCTATAATATTGGATATCTACTTTCCACGTTACAATTTTGGTCTCTATTGGATATAATTTTTTTAGTTGCATCATCCTCATGGATAGCTTGAGCCACTATTTGTACATTCAATGGATCGTGTTGTAGTTGATCTTTCTCTTTATGACATTGACTTACTCTAGATGCTTTATGCTTGGTCACTTTTAGCGTTCCAACGCATTGGCACCAACTTCACTATATTTATACTAGAGGGAAACTTCACTAAGTTATGGAACTGTGTTAGAGCATGTGATATGTAGTTAAGGGGGGGTTATGTGGCCCCTTGATTAACATGAAGTGGGAAAATAATTTTTTTTGTAATGAGTTATCTCCATGCCCCCCTGTTTAGCTCAAGGGGGTGGTTGTTGGAATTATTAGTGTCCTTGGTACACGTGGCCATGATACAATCATATGCATAATTAGTGTACTCATAATTATGTCCAAGTCCATACTTTATTCTTTTATTGCATTACTAGGTGTGACTAAGGTCAACCTAGTCAACTTTGATATGTAGGCTCAATAACCTTTTTGGGGAATGTGACCCTACTTATGTGGGCCCATAACCCTCTTGAGCAGATTCCCTACCTACATGAGTGATATAAATACACAACTCCATATTCATTGGTAAATCATCCTTTTATCATTGAGGCCAAGCTCTCTATTACAAGTGTTTTAAGCCTACACGAACTACATCTTTGGAATTCTCTTGTGTTTGGTATGTTTTTTATTTAATTTGCATTTGTGCATTTCATGTGTAGCACACTCATGCTTGGGAATCTCTCTCTCTATTGTACACTTTTGGTTTAGCTTTGACACACTTATTTAGTGCTATTTTTTTCCCTTTTTACTACGTGTTTTTGGGTTGTTGTTTTGATTCCGTTTGATCCCCTCTTTTTGTTTGCGATTTCAAAAAATACTTAGCTAATACAAAAACAATACAAATAGCCTCCCTGCCCACGGAATGTGAAGGGGTGAGATACTTCTCACAAACCCTAGACTCTCAAGTACTCCTCAACCTCAAGAGACAATGAAGAATGAATCAACATTGAATCAACAACCACAAAAACCTTAAAAGTCCCCTTAATATGGTGCCCTAATCAATACCCCACTAAAGAGGCATTAAATTCACTCTTCCACTACCTCCATCACTCCATAACTCATTAATTATATTAAAACTCACCAAGCCACTAAGTCATTAATTCCATAAAGCCCCATTGCCCCCCACTAACTTATTAAGTGACTATAATTACCCATGATCAAGACATTAAATAAAATTTGATGCAAATATGACTAATATGATCCAATAAGTCCTCAAGTGTAGGTTTAGGTTCAGGTTTAGACTCCTTTCTTCCACTGCATGCCTTGGAATGGGAATCTGGGATGTAGCAACGATAGTGTGTTTATCAGTAGAGGTTGTACTTCACATCATATCTAGGGTTTCTTAGAAGAATTCCTTTCATTTGATTATACCAAAATTGGGAGTAGTATGAGTTTCTTTCTCGATCTAATAAGGCATACTAAGTCTAACATCCTCCTCCGTGGGAGCTCCTTCGCGTGTTATAACATTAATTGCTCACGCCACAATATTTCTAATAAGAACATGCTTAGAGTTGATTGATTGGTGGTTCTTTGCCTCGCGTGGGCCTCCCACTTCTCAATTTGGTCTAGGCAATCGTTTATGGCATGGCCATTTTCTTGTAATGATTGTATCCTGGGATCCTAGGACAGGGGAAATCCCTTGAGATGTGTAGTGAGAAATGTTGTAGAGGGTGGTCATCCACCCAATATATCTCACCTTATTCTCCTAAGGGAATACGAAAGAAGGGGCTTGATGAGGTTTTGTGTGCAACCCCTCCTCTTAAAAATGGACACTCGATGGAAATATGCCCTTTTTTTTGCATCTAATGCAATGGACTATCTCCTTGCCCATATTGGGTTTAGTTAATTCTTGTCTTTTCTTGGTTAAGGCATATAGTTGACTCTAAAATTGATCCAACTACAATGTTGAGCTAGATGAATTCGTAGGAGTGTGAGTAGTGTATCCAACTATTGATTCAATCCACATGGCCTACTCTAAGGACTTCCCTTGGGTTCCAATACTTTGCTACATTAGCAGAAACTGAGTCAAGGGGAGGAGTCCCCCAATAAATATTTCTTTGTGATGCATGCCATGGATCTAATATGTTAACCAATTTATGAGATCCTAAAACCATTGGTCATATTCCTAAGTAGACTATCCAACAATTTTTTTAATATCCTTCAACACAATAATGATTCATTTCTCTAGCTTGGGCTTTTGGAATTCTATAATAAAAGTATTTTTTACATCATTCAATGTTTGAACTACACCTCGTGGTGTGCTTGTACCTATTTCATATGCCATTGAAATGCTCATCCTCTTAAGGTGGTTTGAAACTCTAGCATCTTTGTGTCGGGTGTAGTTCCCTTTGCATTTCACATGGCTTCACATAGAAATCTACGACGTTCAACATCCTTGTTACCCTTACTTGATAACTTAGGAAATCACAATGTGGATCTACCTTGTATTCCTACCATATTACAGTTGAGGTTGTGGACACGAACAAAACCCCTTGGTCCATGCTAAATTACTAAGTTTTTTTGTCCCTAATAGAACATATTAATAACAATAAATATCAACAATGAAATGGCACAATAATATGCTAAAAAAATGCTATAAATCAAGTGAAAGATGCAAGATATAAACTAGCTAAACACTCTTGAAACTCAAGATTTAAAGACCAAGATACTAGCATAAAAAGGTAAGGCTGTTGTAAACACTTTCTGCAAAAATATAAATCATCCATATGGCTGTAACAAACAACTTATTACAACAAGAATACCAACCACTAAACCCCCCTCAAAGTTTTCCAAAAGGTGCGCGAGGCCTAGTAGTTTATGTGTGAAAACTTCAAGAAACTTCCAATGGTTGATTTAAGAGTTATTGAAGAAGTTAGAATAGGGTTTCTGCAACCCTAATGGATGAAGATGAATGTTTGTAACATAAACAAGAACTACCTCTTTAGAGGGGATGCCCTAGTGGTTGAGAGGTTCTCTAGGCATAAGAAACAAAACCCAAATTGCAAAAAGTTGAAATGACCGAAAATCACGTTTCCTAATGCAACTATTTTATTTCTCCAATGCAAAATATTCGGATTAGTGCATTTAAAATTGGGTGAATTGGGTCTTTAACGCACAAATTATATCAACATCAACCCCAGGGGTGTAAATCCTCTTACTCCCTAGGGTATTCCAACCAAACTTAGAGTAAATGTAGGAGGGTATACACACTCGTATTCCTCCTAGCAACCCTTGCAAAAAAGAAAGACATATAACCTTAACAATGAGATGAAGCAATGATGGAGGGTGTATATAACATACTCCTCCCTAGGGTTTCCACCAACAATAACCAAAATAAGGAAGAAAGAAATATCATATGCATATTTTTTCTTACCTAATCCAATAAAATGAGATATCAAACCCTAATTTACCATTGAAAATTCATCAAAGAGCCAAGAGAACAAACATTTACGGGGTGCATATAACTCCTCCTCATCCATTCACCAAGAGACATTCACCAAAATATATTTCACAAAGGAGAAATTCCATAATCACTGTTGACGATTGAAAACGTCAATGTAATTTCACCCGCAAAGTGTTACTAAAGACTATTATTATAAAAACTAAATAATACTAGTAGGTGGGACCCCCTTGAACTATTGAAGATCATAACTGCTCATTTTTTGTGATGATGTGTGACATGGTTCACTATGTTGATGAGATATTGTTGTTATTGGTATGAGTTGAGCTTTGGAAATGTTGATTCTTCATGTTACTACAACCTATATATCATTGTTATCTGTTCTCATTGCACCTGCATAACAAACATGTTAGTAAAAATTTCATGAAGGGAAGTTTTGACAGAGGAAAATATTAGAACAAATGCAAGGGAAAGGGACCTAGTTCTACAATATCACATGTGAATAACTTAAAAGAAATGAGAAACAGTTACAAGGGGAAGATTTGAAATCTATCCTAACTATACTACATGCATGAAAATACTTGTCGATTGTTGTTAACCCTAGCTGACAAGAAAATGGTTATGAAATGGTGATCGAATTACATGTTTTATATGCATATGGTGTGAGATGTTGGTGGCACATTTGATCGGGTAATAGTGGTAATGGTCATGCGATTTATTTGATTTATATTGGGAATATGAATATGGTGGCGCATTTGGCAAAGTAATAATGCAAATGGTTGAATTATATGGGACTTGAATTATGTTATGGCATAAATCACACTATTGGTTTTTAAATGTGGAGAGGCTTTCGATACATGGTTTGATTAATGGTTAATGAAGTATGTGTTGGCATGTACTAAGGAGTTAATGCATTTTGGGTGGAGGCTATGTGCATTTACTGCACGTCACCTTTACTCTTCCATTGTCCACCACCCTAGTCGGGCTATTGTTCGATCTTGCTGCTTTGGTTACGCTCCAGAATTGTAGCAGGGAGGAACCACTCGACCAGCTCTCGTTTTAAGGATTTCAATTATAGGATGAGTTTTTTCAGTCGAGGTAGCCATGGCCGAGGAAACAGAGGTAGAGTTAATTGGAACTGAGGACCAAGAAGGCCCAGGTTCTCCATACATTTTGACACTGATTTAGAGGATCTTGGCCAATTGTTTCATGCTAGATTCTTTAATTGGATCGGGCAGGGAATAGTCCAACCTAGGCCTGAAAGGCCTCCCTTTCAAGCCCCGCAAGCCCCCAATATCCTTGTACCTCCTCATGTCTCCTTACAACCTGAGGTCCCTGAAAATGATGGATGGCGGGATGTCCACCCAACAGTCTCCCAACATCGTGGCTGGCCCAACTTGTCTTTGCCTCCTCCTCCACCGGTGAAACCCATTATCCAAGCTTCCCCTAAACACTCTCTAGTGCAATCTTCCCATACTAGTAAGATATTGAAGACTGAAGCCCACCATGCACTTGATAAAGGAAAATCCACTACTGCCCCTTCCTCATCCTCCAATGACTCTGACAAATCCGTGTCTTCTCAGATGCATTTAAAGGACGAGTGTTCTCACGTGATGAATGAGATTCAACCTAAAGGCTCTGCACAACCTAAGGAAAATTCAGGAAAATCAAGAGGTGACAGCAGCAACCAAGGAAAGGTTGCATCACAGACAGGGAAATATGGCTTTTGAGTTTTATGTTATCTATTGTTTCATGATAATTGACTTCATGGATATTTGGCCAACATGTTTTATTTTGGATATCTGAGTATTATTTTTTGAAATGATTTCAAATTTCATGAGCTAAAATTGCCAAAAGTAAATATGTTGATGGGAGGCACAATAGGGTGTTTTTCTTAACTAATGGTCATGTTATGATTGTTATGATTGATGTGAACTAAAGGGAGTCACAAGGGGTCCCACCTACTAGTTATTATTTATTTATGACCCTTATTATGATTATTACTTTTCCCCCTAACTAAAGTTAGTTGAGTATTTAATTAACTTATCTAATGAGTTGGTTTAACTAATTTAACCAATTCTAACTTGTTAAAAGAAAAAAGAAAGGGAGGAACAAAAATAGGATAAAAGCAGATGCATGCTAAGGTTTGTTCTTTGAGTTTATGTTGATATAGTTCAGTTTTCATTCATTCATATATTGATCATAGCCTAATTCTCTTTTATGATAGCAGGGTCTTATTGTAGACGACAATATTCATGGATGAATCAAATCATTAAGACACTTGTTCTTCAGAGGTGTTGATCTATCTTTGATAGTATGTGTAGACTTGTCTGTTTGTGAATTAATTTTCATGACTGATAAAGGATATTGTGTAGAGTCGAGTGGGCAACAATCTGTGGCAAGCTAATCCAACTTTTAAAGTTCAGTTTTGGTTTTCTGTCAGAGGTCCTTTTGTATGTTCCATCGAGGATGTCTAAGTTTGACTTTGGTCCAAGATTTTTGTATGAGATTTTGTAAAGAAAATGACTCTTTGGTGAATTGGAATGAAATAAAGGATTGCGTTATGTCTCAACTATCTTGATTATCATCTTGGTGTCTTTACTTATGTTCTTACATTTATTTCAACAACTTTTATATTCATAAAATTACATAAAAAGTGAATTTCCAACAAGCTTTTTGTTGATAAAAGACTAGCCTAAGCACTCGTAATTAATACTTGTGAGTTAGGATATTATTTTTGTTGGCTATAAACATAGGGTGATATTCCCGTTTACTTTGCTTTAGCCAAGTAAAGTCTAAAAATGCTTGAGTAAGATCAATTCATATCTTTTCCTCAACATTTATTTGGCGACCATACTGGGGAGATCTTCGATATCTCTCTGGTTAATTTTTTATACTCGATTTTCATCGATACATATTTCTTTTATGTTATTGATTGTTTGACTGTTTTGCTATTCATGAGTGTTCCTGTTGCAAGGAAACCCAATCTTGAGCCCGGTCTCCAAGACCAGACCAACATTGCTTTGAACCTGTTTCATACTATTTTAGACACTGCTAGGACCCGTGCTGAGCTTAACCATTATTGGGAAGCAATTGAGCGAGATATTAGTGTTCAAGAACAATTGGAGGCTAGACGTAGGCAACCTAGAAATCAACAGTAACCTTTTGTTTCTTCAGTTTTGGCCTTTCTTTCATGTCCATAGATTCTCATGCTTCTAGAAGAAGAAGAGGCTTGTCACCTGAAATCAATCCTATTGCTGAAATAGGAAGAAGAAACATTGTGTTGTCTGCCCAACAAAGTAATCTAAGGAGAACTTTGTCTGATTCATCCAACTCATCTTTCTTTCCCTCATCTATCATCCACAAGATTGCATCTAGTGGTGGCTCTGGTGGCACTGGAAGTGCTCCATATTCCCAATATTCATCATCATCAGTGATTGGTAGCTTGTACAACCACCATATCCTTGTCCAATCTACTACAAACCACACCAAAGTCATTAAAAAGTATGGGATTTTTCAGTTCAAAGAGGATGCCACAACCACACCATGGCATGTGTCTTCTCCTCTTAACCTAGCACATGCTACTCGCCCACTCCCGAAGTTTAAAGAGCACTTGCCTAGGTTTTCAGGAAATAAAAATGTCAGTACTAACGAACACCTAGTGACATTTTCTAATGCTTTTCATAATATAGGGGCTAACGACAATGACACTTGCATGTGCTTGTTTGTAAATTCCTTGGAAGGAAAGGCTACGACCGACTTCTTTGACCTTCCTCCTAAGATATTGTCTACTTGGGAGGATTTAATCTATTGGTTCCAATCCACTTATGGGAAATCCAAAAGCCCTACTGAGAAGTTAAGGTAATACAATAACATCACTTACAAAGATGTTGAAACCATCAGGTATTTCAACTTGCGTTTCACCAAGTTGTATAATCAAATTCCTGAACTTGTCTTCCCTTAGAACCAAGCCATTTTTATGCATTACTACAATGCATTGCCTTCTCCCTACCATCATAGGATTGAGGAAAAGTCCATTGATAATATTGGTTCTACCCTGTACACTTGCTCAGAGTATGAGGAACAACTTGAATGAATTGGTTTACCCTAGGGAGAATCAGTTAGACAGGAAGATATGTACGCTCTCTTATAGCTAGTACAATATATGAACAATCGTATGATATCTTTTGAGTGGAAGGGTACTATCTCCACTCTCACCCCTGGAGCTTCATCCTCTTCTACACCCCCTTTTAGAAATCTGGTTGAAAACAATTTTCAGCCGGAGGCTATCTTTCCTCGAAGTTGGTGTAACTTTTGCAAGGAGCACCATGAAGAAACCACTTGTGAGGTAAAGAAGAGTGCCAGCGATAAGATCTTTGGTAAAATACCAGAAGATACTATTTCTGTCCTAGACTTTGTAGAGCCAAAGGATGTCATGGTTATCAACACTAGGAGCAAGGCTTATGCTCCCAAGGGTAAATTTGATCTTCCTTGTAGTTCTTCTAGCCCAAGCTCATCCTTAATCCCTGCTATGCCCCAGGTTCCTAAAATTCCTGAGAGTCCAAGAATCACTTCCCCTCCTCCCTCCTCTAAATACAATATCTTGAATCAATTGGCCAACATCAAAGAAGATGCAACCCTCCTAGACATGGTTTTCATCCCTGAACAACAGATGAATCTGAAACAATTCATGGAAGGTAAACCTTCTGTTGCAGCCAATCTTTCCGAAGAGGTAGACGAAGAGGATTATTCTGTAAATAAAATAGGTGTACATAACTTTAGATACCTTGTAAAAAACCCCCCTTTTTATATTTCTGTAAAGATCATGGATAATATTGCCCATTGTTGCCTCATTGACGGTGGTTCGAGCCCAAGTGTCATGTCAAAGATTATTATGGAAGAGATAGGCTTGTCTTGTACACATTAAAATTCCAGAATCATGCTCTCCTATAATAGTCTACAACAAACAACCATAGGCGAGATTAAGGATGTAACCTTGGTTTTATGCGCTCATCCTGAGATAAGGAAAACCCTCAACATTCAGGTGATTGATATGCCTGTGAGAGATTATTTGATTATCTTGGGGAGAGATTGGAAATCCCTAACATGTGAATACCTCTCACTTGATGGGACACATTTATTTGTTTCTTGGAATGGTAAGAATATTATAGTCCTTAGAGAAGGAAGAATTTCACCCTACATAGAGAGTGTTCCACAATCTAGCGTGAACTATATCGAAGAATACATAGGAGTGTATTCCATCTTTGCTGAAGAAGATAACATTCCTTTGGAAAGAATTGGTTCAGATGATGAGTTATGACATATGCACTTTGATGGTTCACACTCTAAGGAAGGTAACGGGCCTGGTATTATCTTGGTTTCCCCTGTAGGAAAAATTCATAATCTGTCATACAGGTTGGAGTTTGCTTGTTGAAACAATGCTGCTGAATTCGAAGCTTTGTTGTTAGGTATTGAGAACACTCATAATCTTGGTTGTAGTCACCTTTCAGTTTTCAAGAATTCCGAGCTTGTTTTGAACCTGGTACGTAAGACATGCTCTCCTAGTGACAAGCTGGTGGAACAATACTCCCAAACTATTTGGCCACTTGTCTCGAACCTTCTATATTTCAACATCACTCATGTTAGGAAGGAGTTGAATTCAATATTTGATCAGTTAGCTATCTTTGCAGCCTCTCCTACTCAACAACTCTTGTCTCACTGGCCTAATTGTGCTTTCCAATCTCTGCATCATCCATACATTTATGAGAATGAACAATTCTAGGAGGCCATCCCTGAGGACGAGAGCATTTGTGCTATCATCCAAGATGAACCTCTTAAGCCCGAGGAAGTTATATCCATGGAAAATAATAGGATTCCTGAGGGCTTGACTCCTCTTGAGAGGTCATTTTCATTGAGTGTTGGAGGCAATAAAGAAAAAAAAAAGGAAGAAGAGTTAACACTGAAGGTGGTTAAAGCCATCTCCATGAAAATTAGGGCACTTGGATCTTCATCGAACATTAAAATACATGTTCAGAGTTCTGATAAAGAAGAGATGAGGTCTGCTGAGTTACTTGGTGGATTTCAAAAGGTTTTTGCTTGGTTTAATGTGGATCTTCGTGGTTTTGATCCAAGTCTTGTTCAACGTACTATGAAACTAGCTAGGAAAAAACAAAGACTTGTTAACTCTGCACTAAAAGAAACCTTTCGAAGGGAGTTGATAAATTTCTTAAGGACTGAAATGTTTTTTTTAGTCCAAGCTGAATGGGTTTCAAATTGGGAAGCTGATTTGAAGACCACTGATATTATTAGAACCTGCATTAGTCTTCAAACCTCCAGGAAAGAAATTATGAGAAACCCTTTCCCTTATCTTAGTATGGAAATGTTTCTGCAATAGGTTGTAGAGTCACAGTTGGAGCCCTTACTTGACAGTTTTTTGGTTACAATAAAATCAAGGTAGAAGGGGAAAATATTCACAAAACCACTTTTATTACCAATTGCAATACAATGTCTTACAACTGCCTGCCTTCTGGCTTATTTGATGCAAGTATCGCCTTAAAAATGCCTATACACACAACTTTCGATGAATTGGTCAGTATCCATGCTTATCTTGATGATTTAATCATATGCATCAAAAGGATGATAGTTACATTAGAATTTCAAGTGTTGGGCCATTTCTAGATTACTTTTATTGTGGACACTAACTCAAAATTTTTAAAGGAATTACAGAGGCAATGGTTTTCCCACAACACTAACAATCCTCGCTTGCAGTATTGCGAGGGACCATCGTGAAAAGTTTTTTTTCTGCTTGGATTCTTCTATATACTAGTAGCTTAGCTTTGCTTTCAAATTTTGTGCTTCTTTTCTCTGCTTTATAGTACTTTGATTTCTGCGTTCTAAGTTGCGTTTTTATTTTCTTGCTGCGTTTTATTCTGTCTTTCACTGCTACTGTTTTAATTTATGCATTATTATTTCTATTGCGATTTTTGTATTTATCATCTTTTAGTGTTTGGTCAAGTTAGATTGTTGGATCAATTCTGCCACATTGATACTCCCACAAAGCATTTCTAATCAATAACTATCAAGCTTACACAATTGTTATGATCTCTCCTCTAAAGGGCCCTTGAATTTGTTACATATTTCCGCTGCTGTCTTAGCAAGGGTTGGTTATTTCCCGCTTCTTATTGCCATTTATTCATCCATTGAGATCTTAAGATCAAGTCTATGATTTTTCCTCATTGAAGTTTAAGATCATTTTCCAGTCAAATGATTATGCATACATTGGTAAAACCCCTCATAATTAACACTTTTCATGAATTATTCCCAATTTCCTGGTCATCTTTCCATTACATCCGCGCACTTCCCCCTATTGCATAATCATTTGAGTTATTTCTTCTTGAGATTACTGTTCTTGGTCTTTGAAACCATGAGTTTTGAGTTCTAAATCTATTAAAAATAAATTTTCCCGTGGAGTCGCTAGTTTGTTGACGATTGGAAATGTCAATGCAATTTTGCCTGCAAAGTGTTGCTAAAGCCTATTATTATAAAAACTAAATAATACTAGTAGGTGGGACCCCCTTGAACTATTGAAGATCAAATCTACTCATTTTTTGTGATGATGTGTGACACGGTTCAATATGTTGACGAGATATTGTTGTTATTGGTATGAGTTGAGATTTGGAAATGTTGATTCTTCATGTTACTACAACCTATATATCATTTCTATTTGTTCTCATTGCACCTTCATAACAAACATGTTAGTAAAAATTTCATGAAGTGCAGTTTTGACAGAGGCAAATACTAGAACAGATGCAAGGGAAGGGGACCTAGTTCTGCAATATCACATGTGAATAACTTAAAAGAAATGAGAAACATTTGCAAGGGGAATATTTTAAATCTATCCTAACTATACTACATGCATGAAAATACTTGTCGATTGTTGTTAACCCTAGCTGACAAGAAAATGGTTATGAAATGGTGATCGAATTACATGTTTTATATGAATATGGTGTGATATGTTAGTGGCACATTTGATTGGGTAATAGTGGTAATGTTCATGCGATTTATTTGGGTTATATTGGGAATGTGAATATGGTGGCACATTTGGCAAAGTAATAATGCGAATGGTTGAATTATATGGGACTTGAATTATGCTATGGAATAAATCACACTATTGGTTTTTAAATGTGGAGAGGCTTTCGATACATGGTTTGATTAATGGTTAATGAAGGTTGTGTTGGCACGTACTAAGGAGTTAATGCATTTTGGGTGGAGGTGACGTGCATTTACTGCACGTCACCTTTACTCTTTCATTGGCTGCCACCCTAGTGGGGCTATTGTTCAATCTTGTTGCTTTGGTTACGCTCCATAATTGTAGCATGGAGGAACCGCTCGGCCAACTCTCGTTTTAAGGAGTTCAATTACATGATGATTTTTTTTAGTCAAGGTAGCCATGGCCGAGGAAACAGATGTAGAGGTAATTGGAACCGAGGCCCAAGAAGGCCCATGTTCTCCATACATTTTGATGCTGATTCATAAGAGCTTGGCCAATTGTTTCATGCCAGATTCTTTAATTGGATTGGGAAGGGAATAGTCCAACCTAGGCCTGAAAGACCTCCCTTTCAAGCCTCGTGAGCCCCCAGTATCCCTGTACCTCCTCATGTCTCCTTACAACCCAAGGTCCCTGAAAATCATGGATGGCAGGAGATTGTCCACCCGATAGTCTCCCAACATCGTGGCTGGCCCAACTTGTCTTTGCCTCCTCCTCTGCCGGTGAAACCCATTGTCTAAGCTTCCCCTAACCACTCACCAATGAAATATTCCCATACTAGCAAGAGATTGAAGACTGAATCCCACCATGCACTTGATAAAGGAAAAGCCACTACTACCCCTTTCTCATCCTCCAATGACTTTGACAAATCCGTGTCTTCCCTAATGCATTTGAGGGACAATTGTTCCCATGTGATCAACGAGATTCAACCTAAAGGCTCTGCACAACCTAAGGCAACTTCAAGAAAATTAAGAGGTGACAACAACAACCAAGGAAAGGTTGCATCACAGATAGGGAAATATGGATTTTGAGTTTTATGTTATCTATTGTTTCATGACAATTGACTTCATGGATATTTGGACATCATGTTTTATTTTGGATATCTGAGTATTATTTTTTGAAATGATTTCAAATTTCATGAGCTAAAATTTCCAAAAGTAAATATGTTGATGGGAGGCACAAGAAGGGTGGTTTGCTTAACTAATGATCATGTTATGATTGTTATGATTGATGTGAATTAAAGGGAGTCATAAGGGGTCCCACCTACTAGTTATTATTTATTTATGACCCTTATTATGATTATTACTTTTCCCCCTAACTAAAGTTAGTTGAGTCTTTAATTAACTTAGATAATGAGTTGGTTTAACTACTTTAACCAATTCTAACTTGTTAAAAGAAAAAGGAAAGGGAGGAACAAAAAGAGGACAGAAGCATAAGCATGATAAGGTTTTCTCTTTGAGTTTATGTTGAGATAGTTCAGTTTTCATTCATTCATATATTGATCACAACCTAATTCTCTTTTATGATAGTAGGGTACTATTGTAGACAACAATATTCAGGGCTGAATCAAATCATTCAGACACTTGTTCTTCAGAGGCGTTGATCTATCTTTGATAGTCTGTGTAGACTTGTCTGTTTGTGAATTAATTTTCATGAATGATAAAGGATATTGTGTAGAGTCTAGTGGGAAACAATCCGTGGAAATATGATCCAACTTTTAGAGTTCATTTTTTGTTTTCTGTCAGAGGTCCTTTTGTATGTTTCATCGATGATGTCTAAGTTTGAATTTGGTCCAAGATTTATGTATGAGATTTTGTAAAGAAAATGACTCTTTGGTGAATTGGAATGAAATAAAGGATTGTTTTATGTCTCAACTATATTGATTATCATCTTGGTGTCCTTACTTCTATTCTTACATTTATTTCAGCAACTTTTATATTCAGAAAATTACATAAAAAGTGAATTTGCAACAAGCTTTTTGTTGATAAAAGACTAGCCTAAGCACTTGTAATTAATACTCGTGAGTTAGGATATTATTTTTGTTGGCTATAAACATAGGGTGATAATACCGTCTACTTTTATTTAGCCAAGTAAAGTCTGAAAATGCTTGAGTAAGATAAATTCATATCTTTTCCTCAACAATCACCAAGAGTAGTGAAAATTTCAGCCAAGTACTTCTCACAATGGGAGAGTTATGTTATGAAAAGAGATTCACATGATCTCTATTTATACAAAAATTCTAACACATAGTTTGTCCACATTCAAAAGGGTTAAAAATAAGATAAGGGGTCAACAACCCTTTTATATACCCCTTTAACCAAATAATTCATTTAAAATTCACTTTAATACATTAGAAACCCTGAAAAAAAGATGCAGTCACCCGTTTAGGTCAAGTTTTGGCACTTTGAGAAAGTCATTGGAGAAGATAATGGAGGTAATTGGGGATCCTTGAGCCTCCTTATCATGTTCTAGGGTCTATCCATGCCTCCTCCAGTCAAAATATGCCAAGTGTCAATGTGAAATAACTCCATCACTATCAAACCCCCTCAAGCACGATGTCAACACTCAAACATGACATTTTTCCTCTCCTAGGAAAGTCGTTAGTGTACTAGGGGATGTATAAGATCCTTCATGATGTCAAGTAATCCTCCAAAGGCATATATTTGTGATCTGGTGTCCAGGCCTACAACATACAACCAGTGGGCTCCTTTCTCCATGGAAGCCCAAGCTAGGCTTGTTCTCCCAAAAATGGCCACCAAGCAAGGTCCTGCAAAAAAAAAGGGTACGCCCTCCAAATATATCAAGTCAAGGATATCATGACAAGTTTAAACCAAATCTAATAAGAAATGCACCTAAATATGAGCATCAAAACTACCTCATCAAATTAAACAAATGCTCAAAAACCCTATGCAATTGACCAAGCTTGAGTATGAGAGGGGTGTCATAAAGGTCCTATTGAGTAGACCAAAGTCCTCAAGCAGGGGATGCTCCCAAGGATTTCCTTTCAAGGTTATTTAGTGTATGAAGAGGTGGAAGGGGTTTAGAATTCATAGGTAGATGAGTTTCATGACATACAAGGGCTCGTATTATTTCATTTATGGGTTCCTTTGTAGAGGGTGTGTGTGGTACCTTCGTTTGCAATGCACTTTTTCCAAGCCCACATTATTTCCATTATTTATTTCTTTCATGTTTTAAGGAACACGTTGAATGCCATTGTTCTGGCTTGGTGTCCAGATAATGACAATGTCATTCACAAATACCTCATGAAAATGAGAAGGATGGCTCGTGATGAGACCACCTTTCTCTTAGTTGTGTATGTAACATCCCTCGACCACCCTAGCCAGGGACACACCACTACTTCAAAAAAAAATGATGCAGGAGCATCTTTCACGAAATGCGAGCCAGTGCAGAAGCAATTAGACAGCTGGAAAGTGCCAGCCCAAATTTTGAAAGTTCCTTGAAGTTGTTGCGCAATCTTAAATGAAACCATTAATACAAGGCACACTTGTGTAATGTAACAGGACCTTGAGCAACTCGCTCTCGTCCTTAGTAGATAGAAGGCATTTAAAGTAGTTAATGCAGGTAGATAGAATTTAAATTCTAGATTAGACAGTTTTAGAACGCAAGAGGGAAACGCGATATAGACACCCTCATTGTGCATTTGTATTAGTATTGAAGTAGGAAGAGCATAGAATAGAGGCAGAGAGTTGTGGAAGAACACCCATGTATAGAGTTTGAATTAATAGAAGAGGTTGATTCAAATCCATGGTTTTGTGTTTGTTCTCTGTGTATGTATGCTGAAGGCTATGCTCATGAGTACTTACTTCCTGTTATGCATTTGTTTTACATGCTATGTATGAATGATTTCTTGCTGAGTGTTTGAAATTTGAGAAAGGAAGTAGGAGAAATGAGTTTCAATTGTTTCTCTATATGAGAAAGTATTCCTGCAAGGAGTGCAGTTGAAATTGTCCGCAAGGAGTGCATTGACAGAAGGCTCAGATAGTTTAACTCTTGTTTTCGTTCACCGAGAAGTGAAATTGGGTTATAGGAGCCGTGCAAGGAGTGCGCAGGCTAAGGAAAGTCTTAGTTGTGAATCTGAGTGAAGCGTTGAAGGACTGCTACTGTAAGTGTGCGCAGAGTCGAAGTATTCAAGCAATTGAAAGTGTTTGAAGGTTATCGCAAGGAGTGTGAGCAAGAGGTTTCTTTCTAAGAACTTGAAGCCGTGGAAAAGCTCAGGAGGTATAGAACCTTCAAGTAAACACCAAGACAAGCACAGGGAACTTGTGCCGGGAAGTGTTTAAATAGACGTTGCAAGTTTGCGTGTAGGTAGACGTGTTCCATGAAGGAACACTTGAGTCTTTTCGTAGATTTCATTTAAAGACGGATGGACGGTTGGTATCCTTCAAGGAGGATTCACGATATCCCGTGAGCCGTTAGATCTCACGAAGAAGAAGGGAAGATACGGTGATTATTCCCAAAGGATTCAAAGCTCAGGAGGGGCAGAACCATTGATCCGATCCACAAGGTCCATTGGATCTACGCGTGGATTCACATATCAAGGTTTCATAGGTTGAAACTCCATAAACCCGCCACAGAGATCGCGAAATCATGATACGCGATATCCCAATGACTATGAGAATGGTGTGGGGCCACAAGAGTCGACAAGCAGACAGGTGGCACATCGCATGTCGAGAGTTCATGAGTAGAAAGGTTGAGAACTTGGTGTCAAGGGTCACGAAGTGCAAGGACACGAGAGAGCGACGAAGAGGTGAGAAGACCAGGAGTCATCCATTTAAGGAGGACATGTGGCAGAGATCGAGAGATCTTGCGGACTCAGTAGTTTGCAGGGTGAGAGCCCAAATATTGGGTGTTCCAAGTCACGAAGACGCGAGGAGTGAGAAGAAGAATAGCTGTTGGATCTGGGTCGTAGGTGGACCATTGGATCGGAAACCCCATCGCTTATCGCGCACTCGGGGGTTCGGAGGTTGAGAGGGGTCACTTTCGACATCAAAAGTCGCGAAGTGCCGAGAGCTGAGGCTTGTGTGGACACGTGGAAGAGCCATAAGGTGAGACCCATGTGGTTGATAGGTGGACACATGTTGCCTTAGAGAAAGGAGTCAACACTCCGTTGAATTCTCACATCTCGGGGGTTCACAAGATAAGAGTGTGAAGACTCGACACTTCAACCTGTGAGGTTGCGAATAGCGAAAAGCGTCAAGGGAGGAGTCAACCCGAGATTGACCTATCGCGTCTCGGGAGATCGTAACAGGAGGGCACGAGAGTTCAACTCACGAACTCAGGAAGGTGTGAGTTGCGAGAGGCGCTGAAATTTAGGCCCTAGCTTATGGTTACATGTAGGGAGGGCGCTGACAAGGAAAGGAGCTATAACCGTATCATCGGTTCGGGTATCACAAGATTGGGAAGGAAGAGTCGGAAGCTTCGACTCACGAACTAGCGAGATCGTGAGAATTAGTCCAATATCCCAATTGTAAAGAGGAGATCCCATGGAGAGGTTGATGTGGGTACAGATTTACCAATAGGGAAATAGAAGAGCCTTAGTGTTCTTTGGGCCAATAGAGAATATAAGATCCTGTGAGCAGACGTGCTTGAGAGAACGCTTGCATCAAGTGGTATTAGAGTGTAGAAAAGATTCTTTGCTTTCTATAGCAGAGAAGGGAAAAATTCACCATGCCATCGAGAAGAAGAGATAGACAATCACCTGATCCAGAGGAGGAAAGGGAAATGTCTAGAGGAAGGGGTAGGCAAGTGCAAATCCAGAAGTAGAAAGAGATTTGCATAACTTACGTGCTAGAGTTGTGGACATGGAGATAAGACAAAGATGAACAGCTGATGTAGGAGATATCAGTGAGTTCGAAAATGAAGATGATGCTGGACATGGAGAAGAAGAAATCCCAGCAGAAGATGCAACAAATGAGCGCTTACTTAAAGCTGTTGCAAGAATGGGTGCAAAGGTGAAGATGGACATTCCAGTTTATGAGGGAAATCTGGATGTAGAAGAGCTTCTAGACTGGATTAGAGATCTGGACACCTATTTTGACTATGAAGATATCGAAGAGGACAATAAGGTTAGGCATGCCGTCATGATATTAAAAGGACATGTAGTCTTGTGGTGGGATGAACTACAAGCAGATAGGTGTTTCCAAGGCAAGCCAAAAATTAAGAGATGGGATAGGATGATTGCAAAGATGAAGGAAAAATTCATTCCCAGGGACTATCAAATTTCTCTATTCAGGAGAATGAAAAACCTGAGATAGAAGCTGATGACAGTAAAGGAATATACTGAAGAATTTTACAGGTTGAATATTAGGGCAGGTCATCGCGAAAGCAATGAAGAAAAAGTGGCCAGGTATATGAATGGCCTGAGATATGAGATTCAGGATGAAATGAGTATGGTGACCATCCAAATGGTAGAAGATGCTTATCAGATGGCTCTGAAAGCTGAAGAGAAGCTGAGCCGAAAGCAGAGTCAAAGGGGCTGAGGCAGAAGTCAGCCTAGAGGCAAATCAGTTGCCCAGGAAAGAACCCAGAAGCCTAGGGATGACTGGAAGAAACCTCAGGCATGGACAGAGAGAGGTGGAAGTTCACAGTGAGGGAAATACGCTGAGCAAAGAGAACAACATACTGAGTAGAGAGGAGGATATGCTGATAATAATAGGTTTCCTCGTACCAGAGGTAGAGGAAGAGGAAGAGGTGGAGTAATCACATGGTTCACATGTGGAAAGAATGGGCACAAGTCTTACGAGTGTCCAGAGAAAAAGAAAGAAACTGGAGAAACTCACATCGCCGAGGCACAGAGGCGAGATGTTGAGGCGGAAGACACTGAAGGTAGAAGATCGTTGGTGATGCGAAAAGTCCTTTTGACACCAGAGAAAGAAGTGGAAAGTTCAGTCCAAAGAACCAGACTTTTCAAAACAGCTTGCAAGACCAAGGGTTGGGCATGCAAGGTCATTGTGGACAGTGGTAGCACGAAAAATATTGTTTCAACCGAGATGGTAGAAAATCTGGAGTTGGAGATGACTGATCACCCAAGTCCATATAGAGTTTTGTGGCTACAAAAAGGACATCAGGTAAATGTTACCAAACAATGATTAGTTGAATTTAAGATAGGAGGATATAATGATAAGATATTATGTGATGTTATTCCTATGGATGTTTGTCATCTATTGCTGGGTAGACTGTGGCAATATGATATAAATGTGATTCATGATGGGAGAATGAACACATACACCCTAGAGAAGAATGGGAGGACACACATGTTGCTTCCAATCAAGGATAAGGAGGTAAAACCGGAAGTAAGCAACACAATACTTCTCATGAGTGGGAAGGAACTTCTTACAGAGGTTAAGAAGAAGGAGGATCCACAGTTCATTGTGGTCAGGAAACCGATGATTGTTTTGAATAGCACAAGAGTGGATGATTTTCCAGAGGAGGTTCAGGAACTATTGGAAGAGTTCGCTGACATTGTAGTGGACGAATTACCTCATTCGTTGCCACCGATCAGAAGTGTGAGTCATCACATTGATCTCATACCAGGATCCATTTTTCCAAACAAAGCCGCATACAGATTGACGCCGCAGGAGAATGAAGAGGTCAATAGACAAGTTCAGGAGTTGTTGGACAAAGGTTTGGTCAGGGAAATCTTGAGTCCATGTGCTGTTCCAACAGTACTCAGTCTGAAGAAAGACGGAGGCTGGAGGATGTGTACTGACTCAAGGGCGATTAACAAGGTAACCATAAGGTACATATTCCCATTACCGAGGATGGACGATATGATGGATTGCTTGAGTGGAGCAAGGTATTTTTCAAAAATTTATTTGAAAAGCGGTTATCACCAAATCTGCATGAGAGAGGGTGATGAATGGAAGACAACATTCAAAACAAATGAGGGGTTGTATGAATGGATTTTTATGCCATTTGTCTTAACAAATGCACCAATTAACTTTATGAGGTTGATGAATGAAGTCCTGAAAGATTTCATCGGAAAATTTATTATCGTATATCTGGATGATATACTGATTTTCAGTAAAACGGAAGCTGAGCATCTGAAGCATTTGGCTACAGTGATGCAGAAATTACAGCAGGAGAAGCTGTTGATAAATATCAAGAAATCCTCATTCATGAAGACATAACTCATTTACTTGGGATTTGTTATTTCGGAAAATGAGTTGAGGATGGATCCATATAAGGTGGAGGTAATAAAAAATTGGCCATCACCGAGGAACATATTTGAGGTGAGAAGTTTTCACGGGTTGGCTAGTTTCTACCAAAAATTCATCAGGAATTTCAGTGGAATCAACGCAGTGATGATGGATACAGTGAAGAAAAGACATAAATATTTTCATTGGACAAAAGAGGCTGAGAAGAGTTTTAATCTGTTGAAGAGGAAAATTACGGAACAACCAATTCTGGTGTTGCCTGATTTTCAAAAGACATTTAAGGTGAAATGCGATGCAAGTGGATTTGCAATAGGGGCGGTCTTAAGTCAGGAAGACAGACCGATAGTGTATTTAAGAAAGAAGCTGAATGAGGTGAAGGTGAAGTACTCCACATATGATAAGGAATTCTATGCTGTCATACATGCATTGAAGAAATAGAGACATTACTTGATACCCAAAGAATTTGTCTTGTACAGTGATAATCATGCACTGCAGTTTGTGACTCAACAGGAGAAGTTGAATCAGAAACATGTCAAATGGGTTGAGTATATGCAAAATTTCACTTTTGTGATAAAACATATTTCTGGTACTGCTAACAAAGTTGCTGATGCTTTGAGCAGTAAGTGTTTGCTATTGCAGGAGTTCAAATTCAAAACATTGGGTTTTGATAATCTGAGATACATGTATGTAGATGATCCAGACTTCAAGGAAGCGTATGAAGCAACTGAGAATCCAATTCTCAGAGATAGAAGCCAGTGGGCCGAATACGTGATCCAGGAAGGATTGCTGTTTAAAGGCAATCAACTGTGTATTCCGAATTGTTCCATGAGGGAGAATTTGCTGAAGGAGAAACACAGTGGAGGATTGGCCAGACATTTCGGTGATGACAAAACATTTGCAAAGCTGAGCGAGTCATACTTTTGGCCAGGGATGCGATCAGAGGTCAATATATTTGTAGACATGTGTAGAATTTTCCATTATTCGAAGGGGAGGAAGCATAATGTGGGTTTTTATCAACCATTTCCCATACCAGAGAGGCCGTGGGATGCGATTAGCATGGATTTTGTGTTGGGGTTGCCAAGGATACAAAGAGGATTTGATTCAATCTTTGTGGTGGTGGATAGATTTTCCAAAATGGCACACTTCATTCCATGTTAGAAGACCAACGATGCAACTCACATCGTGAACCTGTTCTTCAAAGAGGTCATTCGACTTCATGGGTTGTCGAGGAGTATAGTTTCGGACAGAGACAAAAAATTCATAGGGCATTTTTGGAGAACCTTATGGAAGAAGATGGGAACTAATTTGGCATTTAGTTCAACGTATCATCCGCAGAAGGATGGACAGACATAAGTGGCAAACAAAAGTCTAGGAGATTTGCTGAGAAGCTTGGTGACAGAGCACCACAACAGTTGGGACAATATATTGCCACAGGCAGAGTTTGCTTATAATGACTCTGTTAACAGGAGCACAGGAAAAATTCCATTTCAAGTTGTCTATGGCATGCAACCGAGAGGAATTTCTGAACTGAGGGATTCGGAACAGACTGCGACTAGGAGCACTAGTGCAGAAGAATTTGCTGAGGCGATGAAGGAACTTCACAGCCAGGTGAAGAAGAGATTGCTGAAATCAAGACAAGAATATAAAAGCAGAGCCGATCGACATAGAAGACAACTTCAATATGAGGTTGGTGATTTAATTCTGGCACATTTGAGAAAGGAAAGGTTCCCGAGAGGAACGCATAATAAATTGAAGATGAAGAAAATCGGACCCTGCAAGGTCTTGAAGAAAATAGGAGAAAGTGCTTATGAGATTGAATTACTCGATGGGATCGGAATTTCTCCGATATTCAATATATCAGATTTATACCCATACAGAGTTGGGGAAACAGAGACTGGAAGTGATGAAAAGTCATAGGTTCAATGGAAAAAGCAGATGCCAGTTGCAGATAAGCCACAGATGGAGCGGATACTAGATAAACGAGTGGGTAAGAGGACCTGGCAGAAATAATACTTTGAATATTTGGTCAAGTGGAAGGGCCATCCATTTGAAGATGCTAGCTGGGAGACTGAAGTGGAGATACAAAAGCATGGACATACCGTGCATGAGCTTAGGGACAGACGCCCATGAAAATTTTTCAAGCGAGGGAGTATGATGCAAGAGCATCTTTCACGACAAGCGAGCCAGCGCGGAAGCAATTAGACAGCTGGAAAGCGCCAGCCCAAATTTTGAAAGTTCCTTGAAGTTGTTGTGCAATCTTAAATGAAGCCATTAAGACGAGGCACACTTGTGTAATGTAATGGGACCTTGAGCAACTTGCTCTCTTCCTTAGTAGATAGAAGGCATTTAAAGTAGTTAATGCAGGTAGATAGAATTTAAATTCTAGATTAGACAGTTTTAGAACGCAAGAGGGAAACGGGATATAGACACCCTCATTGTGCATTTGTATTAGTATTGAAGTAGGAAGAGCATAGGAGAGAGGCAGAGAGTTGTGGAAGAACACCCATGTATAGAGTTTGAATTAATAGAAGAGGTTGATTCAAATCCATGGTTTTGTGTTTGTTCTCTGTGTATGTATGCTGAAGGCTATGCTCATGAGTACTTACTTCCTGTTATGAATTTGTTTTACATGCTATGTATGAATGATTTCTTGCTGAGTGTTTGAAATCTGAGAAAGGGAGTAGGAGAAATGAGTTTCAACTGTTTCTCTATCTGAGTAAGGATTCCTGCAAGGAGTGTAGTTAAAATTGTCCGCAAGGAGTGTGTTGACAGAAGGCTCAGATAGTTTAACTCTTGTTCTCGTTCACCCAGAAGTGAAATTGGGTTATAGGAGCCGTGCAAGGAGTGTGCAGGCTAAGGAAAGTCTCAATTGTGAATCTGAGTGAAGCGTTGAAGGACTGCTGCTGCAAGTGTGCGCATAGTCAAAGTATTCAAGCACTTGAAAGTGTTTGAAGGTTGCCGCAAGGAGTGTGAGAAAGAGGTTTCTTTTTGAGAACTTGAAGCCGTGGAAAATCTCAGGAGGTATAGAACCTTCGAGTAAACACCAAGACAAACACAGGGAGCTTGTTCCAGGAAGTGTTTAAATAGAGGTTGCAAGTTTGCGTGCAGGTAGATGTGTTCCACGAGGGAACACTTGAGTCTTTTTCGCAGATTTCATTTAAAGATAGACGGACGGTTGGTATCCTCCTCCGAGGATTCAAGATATCCTATGAGCCGTCAGATCTCACGAAGAAGAAGGGAAGATACAATGAGTATTACCAAAGGATTCAAAGCTCAGGAGGGGTAGAACCGTTGATTTGAGCCACAAGGGCCGTTGGATCTATGCATGGATTCGCATATCAGGGTTTCGTGGGTTGAAAATCCGTAAACCCGCCACAAAGATCGTGAAATCACGATACACAATATCCCCATGACTACGAGAACGGTGTGGGGCCACAGGAGTTGGCAAGTGGACAGGTGGCACATCGCATGTCGGGAGTTTGTGAGTAGAAAGGCTGAGAACTTGGTGTCAAGGGTCGCGAAGCGCGAGGACACGAGAGAGTGATGAAGAGCCGAGAAGACCAGGAGTCATCCATTTAAGGAGTACAGGTGGCAGAGATCGAGAGATCTCATGAACTCGGTAGTTCGCAGGGTGAGATCCCAAATATTGGGTGTTCCAAGTCATGAAGACGTGAGGAGCGAGAAGAAGAATAGCCGTTGGATCTGGGTTGTAGGAGGACCATGGGATCGTAAACCCCATCGCTTATTGTGCACTTAGTGGTTCAGAGGTTGAGAGGGGTCACTTTCGACGTCAGAATTCGTGAAGTGCTGAGAGACGAGGCTCGTGTGGACACGTGGCAGAGCCATAAGGTGAGACCCGTGTGGTTGACGGGTGGACACGCGTTGCCTGGAGAAAGGAGTCAACACTCCGTTGAATTATCACATCTCGGGGGTTCACGGGATAAGAGTGTGAAGACTCGATGCTTCAACCTGCGAGGTTGCGAATAGCGAAAAGCGTCAAGGGAGGAGTCAACCTGACATTGACCTATCGCGTCTCGGGAGATCGTAACAGGAGGGCACGAGAGTTCAACTCACGAACTCACGTAGGTGCGAGTTGCGAGAGGCACTGACATTTAGGCCCTAGCCTATGGTTACATGTGGGGAGGGCGCTGACAAGGAAAGGAGCCATAACCGTATCGCTGGTTTGGGTATCACAAGATTGGGAAGGAAGAGTCGGAAGCTTCGACTCACGAACTAGCGAGATCACGAGAATTAGTCCAATCTCCTGATTGTAAAGAGGAGATCCCATGGAGAGGTTGCTATGGGTATGGATTTCCTGATAGGGAAATAGAAGAGCCTTAGTGTTCTTCGGGCCATTATAGAAAATAAGATCCTGTGAGTGGACGTGCTTGAGAGCATGCCTGCATCACAAAACTACTTTGAAACCAGATTGTAACATACCCAGCCACCGAGGTCGGGTCATGCCACTTGAAACTATCATGCTCTGATATACACATATATCTAATGCAAATTTTAATAGACATAAAAATTCTGCTCATACACAGATTCATGCGGAAGTGACAATAAACACATACAATTCTGATAAACTTTAGACATATACTTAAACACAACATGTAAAATTATACAGGAAATACTCATAACATTATAACACATGTGAAAGATAAAAAACATACAATTAACATAGAATTGGTACTTATATTTTTATGAAAAGACCACCGAATGTGTGCATACCTTCCACGAACCTCTCAGATTAGACCATGTTGCTCCAAGATATCAACAGTTTTCACCCTCGAGCTGGAACTAAAATCTACCCAGGGTAAAGGAAATCATAGGTTAGGCTGAGACTACGGAAAGTTGCACAATGAAATAGGAAGGATTCCCTCCAAGGATCCTACTTACGCCCACTTCTCACAAAATCTCATTCCCCACATGCCTATCCCACCTCCGGAATATACACCTTCACTGTTGCACAATCCATCGACTGCTCCACTTCCCTTACATGGCTTCAACAACATGCTAAATCAACAATTATCAGAGCTCTGTAGATGCTACTAGACTTCCTCCAGGAGAAATCACTTCCCCAACATCCTCTCTCACCTAGAGAGATTTACTCACAGGCTTGACAACCTGCTTCTTCAACCCATGGGCTTGACAACCTACCTCTTCAAACCACATGCCTGGAAACCTCCCTTTTCTGTCCATCTCTTAAGTCAACCAGGTAACCAAAGTAGAAAAATCGGGTAAGGCAAGGGATGACTCAGAAAATTACAGAGGTTCACGATGGCAGGGGGTTCAACAATGGTAGAAATGGATGATTGTGTGCCTAATCAATGCGTGGGTAAATGGGGTAAGGGATGGAAAGAACGGTTAGAATGGTGAGAGTGAACCCCCAGAATGATCGATTTTCCCACATGAATTTTCATGAATCCTGGATGACAGTTGTCTCTCCAGGAGCTCGTTCCTCTCCACTTGGGTTTCGTTCCTCTCTCCAAAGGAACATAGAATAACAAGGTTTATTTCCAAAATTTTAGTAATTTAGGAAATACATTATAATATCTCCTTGGGTTAAGTCCTCAATATTAAACCCTTTTTCCTAGCCTCTCACTGTTATCCACATTTTTGGTTATCGAGATGATGACATAATAATGACATGGTGATAGAAGATCTGACTCTTCATTAAGATCATTTTCATGAAGAAAGTTACACTTGTCAGCTTTTCAAAATTACACTTTTTGAAGATAGTACGCAGGCTGCACATATATTGTCTTGCGGAAGTACTTTGTTTCCGCAGGTTGCATTCAGTCTGACTGCGGACTTTCCGCACTGTGTTAA
>JZKD02S0131856.1:203600-216232 GCA_000966675.3 Picea glauca
ACTTTAGTTTGACTAGTTGAGTTGAGTTTAGATGTTGCATTGGGATCATCACCATGCAACATTGGGATCATCACCATGCTAATTCGACCTTGCCTTGGTATCATCACCAAAGTGGGGCATTAACCTTGATTCCTTGAGTTAACTCCTCACTACTTTCTATTCAGTCAGTTAACTGAAGACTAGTTGACTAGTTAACTCAACTAGGTGGCAGTTCACTCCCGTAACTGCTTGAGAGACTAGAATAGGTGGCAGTTCACTCCCATAATTGCTGATGTGTGTCCATATCACTCTAGACCACCACTA
Organism: Picea glauca; assembly: GCA_000966675.3. Classification (NCBI taxonomy): domain Eukaryota; kingdom Viridiplantae; phylum Streptophyta; class Pinopsida; order Pinales; family Pinaceae; genus Picea; species Picea glauca. The sequence continues at coordinate 203,904 of JZKD02S0131856.1, forward strand.
TGGTGACTTGGTTTACCTCAAGTCGAACTCATTGAGTTATACAGAGTATATCATGTGTAAATTATTCATTATTCACAATGGTTAATGAGAATTCTTTCCATTCTTTCTCTCCTTCTTCTTCTTTTTCCAATTGTCTCTTCAAATGTGTGTATCATTGTTTATCTATATCTATTCTGTGCAGGTCAAAACATTTACATGGTATCATAGCCAATGGAGTGGTAAGCAAAATCTACACCAAAAGTTTTTTCAGGTACAAAAGATTTAAGACAACGGAAAGATGGAATTCCAAAAAGAATTCATTCTTACACCTTACAACTATTTTGCATGGAAGGAGAAAATAGCTATACATCTCTGATATAGAGGGTTGTATAGATTAACCATGAATACAGATACAGAGCCGACATCATCCATAGAAAAACCCAAGTACTTAAATCACATGGATGAGGCACTCGAAACAATTTACAGTCTTATTTCTCCCGATCTCCTTTTTCATATATCTTCCTGTAAGACTCCCAATGAAGCTTGGACCATATTGGAAGGGATATTTGGAAAACAAGATGAGATGAGGGGACACATGATGGATGTGGAGATGCTCACATTGGATCCAAAAAGCTTCAAGAATATCCAAGATTTCTTTACAAAATTCAAGGATTTACTGTCACTACTCAAAGCTTGCGGGGTTGATAAATCAAAAGAGGAGAAACAAATGGTTCTCACCATTCTCTCCAAGCTTGATCCTGAATTATTAGTATTCGTATCCACATTCCACACTGTCAGATTTGCCTCTAGAGCGACCTGGAAGATGCCTTCTCTTGAGGACTTTATTGAATCCCTGACACAAGATCAAACCAAGCTCATCAACATGGGCACAATCAAAGGCCCAAGGGTGCATGCACTCACTATGCATGATGGTAGCCACAAATATCAGAAATCTAAAGATAAATATAAATGGAAAGCTCATGCACATACGAAGAAGGAAGGGTACACAAAACCCTTCATCGATGCCTTCGGATCCAAAGGAGAAAAGGGAAGAAAAGGAGAGAAATGCACATACTGTCATAAAGGATTCCATTCGAAATCTGCATGCATGAAAAAACAAATAGATATGATGTCTTAGATACTTCAGAAAAACAACCTTGGAGATCGCATCCCCGAGGGTGCAAATAAGAAGAAGCTAGAAGATCTGAATTCCAAGAAAGTCAATTCTAGCCATGCGTTGATTTCCATCAACTCCTCTCCCTATGCTTGGATCGTAGATTCAGGAACATCACATCACATGGATTCCTCCAAAGAAGTCTATTCTTTTTTGGATGCATGCAAAGGTCCTCCTATTCTGATGGGGGACAACTCTTCTGTCGAAGTCACCAGCAAAGGAAGGATTGAACTCACCAACAGAAGCTTCGAGAATGTGTTGCATGTTCCCAATCTTTCTATCAACCTTCTCTCCGTCTATCAGATGATGAATTCCAGCACCGGAAATAAATTCATATTCACACCAAATTATGTGGACATATACAACATGCAAACCAACTCCAGGGTTTCTACCGATGAGGTAAATCATTAGTCTAGATTGTATACATTTTCTGAATTCATTGAACCTGATTCTGCTTTACTGCTTAATCATGCTGATGAAAGTAGTAGGATATGGCACGAAAGGTTTGGACATTTGAATTTCAGATACATGCAACATATTAATAAGAACATATTAGTTGATGGTCTACCAGACATCCATTTCTCCAAGGGAGTATGTAAGGGATGTGTTCTCGGAAAACACCCTCAAGAGAAATTCGTCAAAGGAAAGTCTCAGCGAGCTTCCACACCTTTAGATCTGATCCACAGTGACCTCATGGGTTCTTTTCCACATCCTTCGATCAACAAAGAGAGGTTTGTTCTCATTTTTTTTGATGATTTCTCACGTTTTACTTGGATCTACTTTCTTAGGCAAAAATTTGAGGTCTTTCAACACCTAAAAGATTTCAAAGCTTTGGTTGAGACACAATCCAAAAAGAAGATCAAAGTCCTATGAACTGATAACGGGGGAGAGTATGTGAGTCATGAGATTCATAATTTTTTCCATGAGGCAGGGATTCAATTGCAGCATATAGTTCCCTACACTCCGCAACAAAATGGAGTTTCCAAACGAAAAATAGATCTCTAAAGGAGATGGCATCTTGCATGTTGCATGCAAAGTCACTACCACATAGACTATGGGCCGAAGCAGTTAACAATGCAACATACATCCAAAACATATCTCCTCATAGATCTGTCAAGGATAAGACCCCCTACAAGGCTTGGAGAAGCCTCAAACCGGAAGTGGCCCACTTTCGCATTTTTGGTTCACGTGCATGGGCCCAGATTCCCTTTGAAAAGAGGAAGGCACTTGATCCACAAAGAATTGAGTGCATATTTGTTGGATACCTCGATGGTGTGAAGGGATATTGGATTATTGATCTTTCCTTGGACCGACTCATCATTGAGCATAGTTTCCAATTCGAGGAAAGTGTCTCGCATGTACCTCAACAGTCGCATGCAAACACCTTCACTCTTCCACCTGTTCGAGATGATGAGCATGCACATGTCGACCCTTCTTCAGATGAGAGTTCTGATTTAGAGGACTCAAAGGATTTAGATTCAGATTTAGAGTCAGTACATTCAGATGCAGAGTCAGAGCATCCAGATGCAATTATAGAGCCAGAGCAGAGGCCCAAGTGGGCACAAACTACTCTTCAGGATGCAGGGGATATCATTGGTGATCCAACCGATACTAGGAGGGCTCGATATGATTTCGAGGAGCCTCCTATTTCACTCACTACCACTGAACCATTGCCTTCTAGGCATCTTTTCTTGGTTCAGTCTTCAGATCCACAGTCTTATGGTGAGGCTGCTGGAAATCCCTTTTGGGAATTCACCATGCAGGAGGAGTACAACTCCCTCCTCGAGAACCAGACTTGGGATCTGGTTCCCCTTCCTTCTGGGAGGAAACTTGTTAGATGAAGATGGGTCTACAGGACCAAGATCATAATAGATGGACAGATCAATAGATACAAATCCAGGCTTGTCGCCAAAGGCTTTCAATAGGTTCATGGTATTGACTATGATAAGACCTTCACTCCAGCAGCGAAGATGGATTCCATACGATTGGCACTTTCCATTGCGGAAACCAAGGGATGGGAAGTCCATTATATGGACGTGAAGAATGCATTTCTTCACGGTGATCTCTCTAAGGAGATTTTCATGGAGCAATCCCAAGGATTTATGCAGGACTCATCTTTGGTCTGTCGACTGAAGAAGTCACATTATGGCCTCAAGCAGGCTTCGAGGGCATGGTATGCCAAGATGGACTTCTACCTGTTGTCACATAAATTTGTACATTGTAAATCAGACCTGAATGTATACATGCTTAGGACGACTGATTCACTTCTACTTTTAGTTCTGTATGTTGATAATTTTCTAATCACCATACCTCTCCTATGCAGTTGGCGCAGTTTCCAGGTTCATGCCGGAGCCGCATGAGCTACATTGGAAAGCTACAAAGTGTATCCTTCGATACATATAGGGCACCATCACCTTTGGGATTCATTATGAAACAAACTCTACATTAGATCTCATTGGGTTTACTGATTTCGACTGGGCTGGTGATAACATTGATCGCAAGTCCACATCTGGTTACTCACTTAGTCTTGGTTCTGGGCCTATATGTTGGTTGAGCAAGAAGCAAGTTACCATTTCTCTATCTTTAGCCGAGGCAGAGTACATAGGGGTAGTTAACATAACCATTCAGGCTATGTGGATACAACATTTTCTCACTGAGTTGGGCATTTAGTTTCATCGACTGATCATCATCTGGTGTGACAACTAGAGCACTCTGAAGTTCTGCAGAGATCCAGTTCAGAGGCAAAAGACGAAGCACATCAAGATCCACATGCACTACATCCAGGACTTAGTACATGAGGGGATCATCAACTTACATTTCTTTCCTTCAACAGAACAGATCACTGAGAAGAAATTCCATTCTTTGTGAGGTCGTCTTGGAGTGAAGGACACAATTTCCTAGCAACTGTAGTTCTTCTTTTTTTACATACATTGTACCTTGAGGGGGGATTTTTCTCATGAGGTTTTCCCTCTTTCCTCACTTTATTTTCAGTGTATATTTTGTACTTGGGTACCTAACATGGCCTCATTGCTGGGACCCAATCTTTATTTTCACCATAGTGATGTTCAGGGGGGGTGTTGGAGTTACTTCACACACACCTAGGATTTATTTTTCCTAAGGTCTTTATTTGTTTATTAGTCATAATTAGTCATTATCCAGTCTCCTATATTTTAGGAGAGAATATTCCACCTGGAGAATATTCTCTTTTAGTTCACACTTCAGTTTGACTAGTTGAGTTGAGTTTAGATGTTGCATTGGGATCATCACCATGCAACATTGGGATCATCACCATGATAATTCAACCTTGCCTTTGTATCATCACCAAAGTGTTGCATTAGCCTTGATTCCTTGTGTTAACTCCTCACTACTTTTTGTTCAGTCAGTTAACAGAAGACTAGTTGACTAGTTAACTCAACTAGGTGGCAATTCACTCCTGTAATTGCCTGAGAGACTAGAATAGGTGGCGGTTCACTCCCGTAACTGCTGGTGTGTGTCTAGATCATTCTAGACCACCACTATGGTGACTTGGTTCACCTCAAGTCGAACTCATTGAGTTATACATAGTATATCATGTGTAAATTATTCATTATTCACAATGGTTAATGATAATTCTTTCCATTCTTTCTCTCCTTCTTCTTCTTTTTCCAATTCTCTCTACAAATGTGTGTATCATTGTTTATCTAGATATATTCTGTGCAGGTCAACACATTTACACATGATAGGCTGAATTGTGATGAGACCTCCCATCCTTCAACTAACCCCCTGAGCATTCATTATCATTTATTTCTTGTGGCCCCCCCATTTCTTACAAAGAAGCATTTCATTTATTTCTCTAGGATCCTTGGGAGAAGCATCTGGAAGGTCTATATCTAGGCTTTTATCTTTTTAGCCAACAAAAATACCTCTGGGCCTTCAAACCCTTCTTCCCATGAAATGAGGTACAAGCCCTTATTGGGTCACTAAAGTCAAAGGGCCTAGAAGAGGGAAGTATGATGGGAATGTAATGAACAGAAAGTGGTAAGTATGGTAGGGCATGGTACGATAACCCATAAAGGGACCCCCCAGTTGTAAACCTTCCCTATAGGTTGGCCACTTACTATGAAATCTATGACACTCATGAAGTTGAAACAAGGTTAAAATAATAATGTCCAAGCATGCATTCTATAATCAAAATAAGCTTAAATACAACATGTTTAAATGCCTTAAATACTAGGGTGATTACCTGCCACAATACCTGACTTGTAACGCATGGAGCAAGACACATCTTCCTTCCAGAATCTAGCTAGTGTGATGGATGTGATGACAATGGATCAAGATGTGGTGATAGAGCAAGATTTCGTATGTGCAAGTGGACACTGTTGGTCATGTAGTCTCTCAACACTCCATATCTACAACCTAAGGGCCTCGAGACATGATCTCCTTAGTTATCCCACAAAATGGGGATATCATCTGGCTCCTACTTGGGGACATGTGCTCACCATAGAGTGCATGAGAACCACAAAATATCCTGGTAGACCTATGGCTACACTGAAAAAGTAAACCATAAAATCTAGGGTGGTTCTATCACCCTTCATCCATATACATTGAAATCCAAATGAAAATTAATCTAGATTTTTTTTTTTGGCATTTTTTCAAAAAATTCTAAACTAAGAATGAAATCAATATGCAAGTAGAGAAAAATGAAAAATGAAATGCATCTAAACTAATATGAGCAATCAATATGTGAGTTCAAGGAAAGTAAGATTACCTACCTACTTACTTGGGGACCTTGGGGCCCTAAGATCAGGTGATAGATGATGTCAGGTGAAGTCATACAACTAGTGCAACCAACCAGTTGATCATCTCATCAAAGTATCTCCCCCTGTGCTTAATCACGTGAAACAAAAAATATAATTCCAACACAAAATGATCATGAGAATAAATAGATATACAATTGATTGTAAAATGAAACTCATGGAGATGGGTGGGAGGGAGGAAATCTTGCTGGAAATAAAAACTGTGAGCTTGATCATCCTGCATGAGAGTGTAACCGCAAGCCTAGTCAATCCATCTCTGAAGAGGGATACTATATGTAGAAGATGGCTCATCTTCATCCCCATTAGTATTATCACTTCTTCCTGAATATTGAGAAGATATGAGAGATCCCAAGAAGAACTCATGATTTACCTAAGAAGACAAAATGAGGTAAGGGACAACCTCATGTCTAGAAAAACAAACCCTCTTTATCTTCAAATCTGTATGGAAATCCTCAATATGAAAATACTTCCTCTTTGTAGAGTGAACCTTTGATTTCTGTGAGATGGCCATGCCCCAGTATTCCTCCAAAATTGGGAATGAATGTGGTTGAGATTCATAAAAAAAATCTACATCCCAAAAAATATATGCATCACAAGTCCCAAGGGATGACTGAAAATCATCCTGAAAATGTTGTGACTGGTCATCCTCAAATAAATATATAATCATGTCATCATCAAGCCGCCAACCATATGACTCACACATGTATGAAAAGTATTCCTCTGAATATGACCACTCAAACCCCTTTTCTTGAGGCCTACCCTCAATATTGTATATGGGGTCTCTATAAGAAATGAGACGACCAAAATCCCACCTGCGTCTGCCAGTTTGTATGAAAGAGTCTATATTCTCATCAACCATATCCAAACGTTCTCTCATGAGATCATTAGCATGATTGCAAATGACCATCTCCTTATTTTCGAGTGCAAGAAGAGCAAAGGTTGGGGTGACTTCAATAGGATCTTCAAATTATTCATCACTGAGGCTAGTTGCTTCTTCAACTTCATGAACAGGAGGAGAGAACGACTAGAAAACCTATACTTCATCAAGCAGGAGCAAAAATAATTATGCCTAAACATGTTGTGCTTCATCATGATTCTTTCTTCTCTTCATGGGCACAATCTTCCATCGCCTCTTCATTACACGAGGCTTGATCCTTATTGAAAAGTTCTTTGTCTGCATTTTTTCAAAAGGATCTTCTATTTCCAAGGTTTCCTCTAATACTTCTTCACTTCCATAGTCATGGAAAAAAGCATCGTCAAAGTTTTCAAAAGGACTGTAATTAATCATGTTCTCTTCTTGATGTGCAGGAGAAGTAGAGGCCTGGATATATTCATCAAGTGGAAGGGAAGATATAAGTGATTCATCTTCATCAAATGCCTCATCTAGATCTAAAACATGATAAAATTCATCAATATCTTCTTGGTAACTATATTCAAGCATTTCTTCTTCTATTGTCTCATCATCCACTGGTAAACCTTCTCTATAAAGAGTGCTTTTGAGCTCTTGGAAATTATCTTACAAATTCTAGGTAGTTGGATGATAATGCTTGAGAAATTATTCAATCAACCTGGTAGAAGATGTGATGCTCTTTAGATTACATGAGTGTGCAAGCCAATTCCTTTGACTTGATTCCAGTGAAGATACAAAATTTTTCATCACCACATCCTCATGTAGCACATTTAGGCTTGAATCATACTTCATATAATGACGACATGGGTGACTACTAGAGATAGATCACCATTAAATTTAGGGCAACTTGCCCTCCACTCTATAGGGAAATGATTCGGATATCTGGGGATATTTTGAACATCAATGGAATGGTAAAACTTATGGAATACCCATGGTAAGTCCCATGAGGCCATGGTTCCATTACTTAGGATAATACTTCAATGGAGTCTCCAGATGAGAACAAGGCTCATCAAAGGATGAAAGGTTGTTGGGGATCCTTGAGCCTCCTCATCACGTGATAGGGTCAATGCATGCCTCCTCTAGTCAAAATATGCCAAGTGTTAATGTGTAATAACTCCATCACCCTCAAACACCCTCAAGCATGACGTCAACCCTCAAAGATGGAGTTTTTCCTCTCCTAAGCAAGTCTTTAGGGTACTAGGGGATGGATAAGATCCTCCATGATGTCAAGTAAGCCTCCAAAGGCATATATTTGTGATTCAATGTGCTGGACTACAAAATCTAACCTGTGGGATCCTTGCCCCATGGAAGCCCAAGCTAGGCTTGTTCTCCAAAACTGGCCACCAAGCAAGGTCCTAGAAAACAAAAGGGTATGCCCTCCAAATATCTCAAGTCAAAGATATCATGAAAAGTGTAAACCACATCTAATAAGAAAGGCACCTAAACATGTGCATAAAAAATACCCCATCAAATTAAACAAATTATCAAAAACCCTATACAATTGACCAAGCTTGAGTATGGGAGGGGTGTCATAAAGGTCCTATTGGGTAGACCAAAACCCTCAAGTAGGGGATGCTCCCAAGGATGGCCTTTCAAGGTTATGTAGTATATGATGAGGTGGAAGGGGTTTAGACTTCATAGGTTGATGAGTTTCATGACATACAAGGGCTCATAATATCTCATTTATGGGTGCCTTTGTAGAGGGTGTGTGGTACCTTCGTTTGCAATGCACTTTTTCCAAGCCCATCTTCTTGCAATTCTTTATTTCCTTCATGTTTTAAGGAATGAATTGAAGACCAATATCTTGGCTTGGTGTCTAGATAATGACAATGTCATTCAAAAATAGCTCGTGGAAATGAGAAGGATGGCTTGTGATGAGATGTAACGTTCCCAACCACCCACAGGCTAGGTTAAGCCACTTAATATGACTACATTACACCCAACCACTCATAGGCAAGGCACGTTGTAGTCTAGGGACTCACTTCATAGTGACTTATCTCAATTCGAATCACTTCTAAGTTAATTAAGAGACATGAAAATCACATGCATAAGACAAGATCCATGCCACAACATAAAAGAGATAAACAATGTGCCATGCACAACAAATAGCCAACAAATAGGCACCTTAAAATACATATCTTAGAGATAATTAAAACACTCTAGTGCTTCTGGTCAATAATCTCCAAGATGGGACTCTTGGGATTTGCAGTTGTGGACATTTCTATCTGAACTTCCATCAAGATCATACACATATGCATCCATTCCTTTCTGGAATGATCAATAATTATTACAACCATTCATCAATGGATCTCCTCTTCCTTCCATTCATTTCCATGCTCAGCCCAAGAGCATATGAACTAGCAATAATGAGTGAAGAGGAAAGAAGAATAAGGGAACAAGGGAACAAAATGAACTAGGGGAAGAAGATGAACAAAAGGGAAGAACAACCCCCAAAATTCACTCAGAGCCATCTTCATGTAGCCATTCATATCCATGCTTAGAACAAGAGAACACGAATTCAACCCGAGTGAAGGAAAAGGAAGAAGAAGAAGAAGTAGGGAGAATAAGTGCACCAAAACAACCCCCAAGGGATGTTTATATAAACACAAGAACCAAGAACCACATGGACTTCCCAAAGAAGCCCATGTAATCACTTTTCTCCATAAAATCAATTATGGTAAATAAAAATAATTATCCCCTCAAGCCCCCTCTCTCATGGAATCATAGCCCCCTATCTCTTTTGTCCTCTTCTATGTTGCAACCAACGATGTATTTTATTAATGTATATGAGGTATTACATTTCCTAGGTACTCTGGCCTCTTTTTGACTTTACCGACTCACCAGCCCAAGTCACAATTATATAATGCATTGTAGTTCATAAGGTCTAAAACTGGGATGTGCTAGCCTACAACATCCAACCTGTGGGCTCCTTGCCCCATGGAAGCCCAAGCTAGGTTTGTTCTCCCAAAACTGGCCACCAAGCAAGGTCCTGCAAAACAAAAGGGTACGCCCTCCAAATATCTCAAGTCAAAGATATCATGACAAGTGTAGAACACATATAATAATAAAGGCACCTAAACATGTGCATAAAAAATACCCCATCAAATTAAACAAATGCTCAAAAACCCTATACAATTGACCAAACTTGAGTATGGGAGGGGTGTCATAAAGGTGCTATTGGGTAGACCAAAACCCTCAAGTAGGGGATGCTACCAGGGATGGCCTTTCAAGGTTATGTAGTGTATGATGACGTGGAAGGGGTTTAGAATTCATAGGTCGATGAGTTTCATGACATACAAGGGATTGTATTATCTCATTTATGGCTGCCTTTGTAGATGGTGTGTGGTACCTTCATTTGCAATGCACTTTTCCAAACCCATCTTCTTTCCATTCTTTATTTCTTTCATGTTTTAAGGAACGCGTTGAAGGCCACTATCCTCGCTTGGTGTCTAGAAAATGACAATGCCATTCACAAATACCTTATGGAAACGAGAAGGCTGGCTCATGATGATATGTAACGTACCTAGTCACCCACAAGATGAGATACACCACTTAATCTTACTGCAACACACCCAACCACCCACAGGCAAGGCATGCTGCAGTCCAGGGACTCACTTCACAATGACTTATCTCGATTTGAATCACTTCTAAGTTAATTAATAGACATGAAAGTCACATGTATAAGACAAGATCCATTCCAAAACAAAAAATAGATAAACAAAGTGCCATGCAGAATAAATAGCCAACAAACAAACACCTTCAAATACATATCTTAGAGATAATTAAACTGCTCCAGTGCTTCTAGTCAAGAATCTCCATACTCAAACTCTCATGATTTGGAACTGTGGACAGTTCTATCCGAACTTCTTTCAAGCTCATGCACACAAGCATCCATTCCCTTCTATAATGATCAGTAATTATTACAACCATTTATCAATGGCTCTCCTCTTCCTGCCATTCATTTACATGCTCAACCCAAGAGCATACGAACTAGAAATAGTGTGTGAAGATGAAAGAATAACAAGGGAACAATGATCCATGATCTTTTCATCCAATGACTTATAAATAATTGTATTAAATGAGCATAAAATAAAGTGCACCATAAAGAAGGAAAAACTCAAAAGGAAAGAGTCATGAGCATCAAATGTCAAACACAAAGAACTTGATAACGAAGTTCGTCCCCGGTGGACTATGTCTCCGAGTCCTTCTCTCAAATGGGTAGGCCTTTTTATTAACTCCACAAAAGAATTGGGAAAAATAAATAAGTATACCTAATTATGGAGTTAAGCTACAAAATATTTTCTCAGATCAGAAAACAAACATCACCATTGTGTTCATGGCATCGAATTACCTAAAAATGATTGTCTCCATGCCTCGATTTGAGTCTGGCACTTTCAGGCCCAAGAGACAATCTTGTCTCGGTTTCCATGCCCACACCTGCAACAATTAATGGACTCTGTCTCAAAATTCATGCCTCTATCTGTACGGCCATGCCCTTGGTCCTTTCTCCCCCCCGTACATTGGAAAAATCCCCTTTTTATAATAATATATAGCGGTTGTGTAATAATGAGACCATTTGGCACATTGGCAGGTGGATGCTATGTTAATACATTGGTTAGGCGGAGGTCCCGGAGTCGAATCATCTGTGAGAGTCCCCTTTTAGTATATGGTTACAACATTTTTGTCGGATATGCCGCTAAAAGGACGAAGATTCTGGCGGAGGCGGTTAAGTTTAGCGGTCGATGGAATATGCCACCAAATCTGGTGGAACCATAGCCAGATTTGGCAGACTGCCATTAATATATATATTTTTTGGATTTTCGGTTGTTGGGTGTCATTGGGAATTTTTCCACTGCCATGTGGCAACCCATGACTGGGCCATGTGGCAACCAAACATTGGCCCATGTCACCTCTTTGTACAATCACCGTGCCACGTCACTTGTTTGTCACGTCAGCCTGCCACATGTTGTACAGATGCCACATCAACCTGCCACATATTGTACAGATGCCACGTGTTTTGTATGGACTAGCACATGGCATGTTTTCATTGGTCCACATGTCAGTCTGAAATGTCCAAAAATGAGTAACACGTGGTAGCCTTTGGTGTTGTCCTGCCATCATGATGATGTCATGCTGACATCATCATGACATGTGTCACCCTCTTCTCTTTCCATGTATGTTGTACGAACGATGAAGTTATTTATACTAATGCTGACGTTAGTAGTACGAATGCTGACTTATCCCTGCTGACTGGGCTAGGTTGACCAATAGTTTGACCGTGAATATATTTCGATCCGTAAATCTGTTTGGCGAGCCATTTGAGCTGTTAGAAATCTTGTGACACGCTCTTCACGTTCATGCCATTTTCAATGAGTTTTGGGAACTTTTAATTTTTTCCCTTTCTCTGTCTATTGAAGCCATTATGAGTGTCATGAGTTGCCTCTGTGAATTCTAAGTTGTACTTAGCCTT
>JZKD02S0131856.1:216282-261388 GCA_000966675.3 Picea glauca
TCATGACATGTGTCACCCTCTTCTCTTTCCATGTATGTTGTACGAACGATGAAGTTATCCATACTAATGCTGACGTTAGTAGTACGGATGCTGACTCATCCCTGCTGACTGGGCTAGGTTGACCAAAAGTTTGACCGTGAATATATTTCGATCCGTAAATCTGTTTGACGAGCCATTTGTGCTGTTAGAAATCTTGTGACACGCTCTTCACGATCATGCCATTTTCAATGAGTTTTGGGAACTTTTAATTTTTTCCCTTTCTCTGTCTATTGAAGCCATTATGAGTGTCATGAGTTGCCTCTGTGAATTCTAAGTTGTACTTAGCCTTCTCTAGATCCTTTTTGGATCACACCTTCCTAATGAGAGCTTTTTGGACCACCAAAAGATTTTATCAATCAACAGGTAAGTGAGGGAAGAGTCCCCTCACTTTGTCCTTCTCAATCTACTTTGCCTTGCTTGGATGTGTGCCATTTAATCCTACTCGAAGATAATCAACATCACCCCTATGTGAAGTCCTCGTCCTTCTGTCCAGGATGATATCTTCCTGTAACTCATCCAAGTACTCAAGTGAAAACTCATCAACTGAAGGTATTGAAACTTCCTCATCTTGATCTATGATCATGGGAGGCTCAAAAAGTTTCAAATTCTCTATCTTCACAACTGAGTAAATCTGCATATAAGGTGGAAGATTGAGAAAAAAAATAATTGGTACCACTTTTCTCCAAGATAGTGAAGGGTACATAATGAATGGGCTTGAGTTTCTTTCCTTCACCCTTCAATCTCTCCTTGTTGATGTGAAGCCATACCCAATCTCCAACTTGGAACTGATGATCAACCCTGTGCTTGTCATGCCGAGGTTTATACTATGCTTGATTTTTCTCCAATTGTTCTGTGACTACCCGATGTATCTGTTGGATCCTCTGGATGAACTTGCGGGCTCTGTCCTCTATTTTCTATTCATTCATATCGACATCTCTCCCATACATCAAGTCCAAAGGAACCTTTGGTAGGTACCCAAAACATGTCTCAAAAGGTGAAATCTGAGTGGAGGAATGCAAAGCTCAGTTGTAAGCATGTTGTACATAGGGTATCTATTCATACCATAACTTGTGATGCTTACTATAGTAGCCTCGAAGAAAAAGTACCATTGTTATGTTTACCACCTCTGTCTGTCCGTTGGTCTGTGGATAGAAAGAAATGCTCCTCTTCAATTTGGTGTCCATCATTCTCCACAAGCTAGTCCAAAAATCCCCAAGGAATCGAGTATCTCGATCCGAGACAATGGATGTGGGTAACCCAAAGTGAACCTAAACATACTAAAATAAGAGATTATCAGTCTGCTCAGTAGTGATATTATTTTTACATGGAATCAAGATACACGTCTTGTTAAACCTATCCACTACAACATACAAATATTCATGACCCCCTTTGGTCATGGTAAACCCCCTACAAAATCCATGGAAATTCTTTCCCATGGATGGGATGGAATAAGAAGTGGTGAGTATAGCCCCAATTTTCTATTAGTGGGCTTACAAGTAGAACACATCACACAACCCTTTACATATTTAGTTACAATTTCTTTCATTTTAGGCCAATAACAAAACCTATGCAAATGAGTCATAGTTTTTCCTACCCCAAAATGCTGAGACACAAGAGAAGTGTGAGTTTCTCATATTACATGGACTCGTTCACTTATAGGAATACATAACTTTCCAAGATGGTAGAGTAGTTTTCCCTACAAACAATAGTTCTCTACCTGTGCACCATGGGTTAGCTTCTCATATACTTCTTTAAAATATTCATCGATGGCATATTGTTCTACATAGCTATCATGAGATAAATAAGTATTCTTTGAAATAATAGAAGAGCAATAGGAGGTCTAGAAAGCATATAGAATATCTTGTTACTTGTGCCCTTCTTGTACTTGATTACCAAATGAAATTTTTGTAGAAAACCCATCCATTTGTAGTGTCGATATTGTTGTAGTTTGGTCTGTGCTTGGAGATACTATAAGGGCTCATGATCTGTATGTATGATTGTTTCCTTCCCTAATAAGTAGTGCTTCCATTTCTTTGTGCTTTGAACTAATGCATACAACTCTTTATCATATGTAGGATAGTTAACAACAACTTGGTTAAAAGTTTTAGAGCGGTAACATATAGGCTTATGATATTGCATCAATACTGTACCCATGGCGTATCCACTGGCATTTGTCTCGACCTCAAAAGGCTGTTGAAGATTCGATAATGCTAATACTGGTGCGGTACTAATCTTCTCCTTCAAAGTGTCGAAATCGTTTTGTGGCTTTCCTTCCCACTGAAAAGTGTTCTTCAGACTGGTTAAGGCATGCAAAGGATATTCTATAAAGGAGAAGTTTGAAATGAAACTCCTCAAATACTGGACTGCACTTAAGAAGCTTTGGACTTCAGTTACACTTTTTGGCTCAGACCAATTTACAATTACTTCAATTTTGGAAGGATCAATTTTCAATTGTCCTCCTCCTAAAATATGACCTAAGTATACAAGTGCAGTCTTGCCAAATTAACACTTAGACATTTTTACATACAACATTTGACTTTGCAAAGTATCCAATACTTTCTTTACATGCTTCATATGTTCATCCCAAGTCCCGCTAAAAATAAGAATGTCTTCTAAATACACAATCACAAAGTCATATAGGAAAGTCCCGAATACATCATTCATCACACGCATGAAAGTTGTCGGAGCAATACAAATACCAAACGACATAACTAACCACTCAAACAATCCTTGTTTGGTTTTAAAGGCAGTCTTCCATGCATCTTGTTCTGCGACCCTGATTTGATGATATCTACTGCGCAAATCCAACTTAGTGAAATAAACAACATTCTTCAATTGATCAAGTAAATCATCTATATGAGGAAGAGTGTATCGATTTTTCACCGTGATTTTATTTAAGGCTCGGTAATCGACACACATTATCCATGTGCCATATTTCTTTGGCACCATCACAATCAAAGAACCACAAGGATATGAACTAGGCCTGATGACCCCTTGATCCAATAATCCTTGTACTTGCTTCTTGATCTCTGTCATCTCCAAAAATGACATCTTGTACATTCCCACATTAGGAAGAGGAGAATCCTGCTAAAGATGTATCTCATGTTAGATTTACCTCTTAGGAGGTAATCCATCTGGTTCCTGAAAAATATCATCATACTTAGAAACAATATCAATTAATTCCTTTTTATGAGATGGATCACATCCTTGGAAAGCATTGGATGTCTCGACATCTTTCTCTCTTTTTTTTTTGTTTGTTAGTTTGTCCATGACATGTGGGACTAACCTGTGGCTAAGAAACCATGACTCAGGGGCATCTAAGCCATCAAAATCACCCAAGGATTGCACCCATCCTGAGCCACACCAACCCTTAACATGGCTTGATATTTTGTCCCTGTAGGTTTCGAATCGGTGACTTTAACATCATGGAGTGCCTTAACAACACACTCCGTCACTGACTATCCTACACCTCGGGGACTCAAAATTTTTCTCTCTTACGACCATGAGTACATATCTCTTATTAATGGTTATAAGTCTTTTCATTTGTTCTGCACTAACAAGTGTTGTATTTACCCTCATGCTGTGATATCTAACAATATGTTCCACTCCCCCCTTAGTAAGGTGGTATTTTTTCTCAGGACGAGAGAAGGCTGCTTTTCTATCATAAAGATAAGGACTTCCCAACACTATGCCACATATATCAAGTGGTACAACATCCAAATCCACTTCATCAATCAACTTTGACGCAATAACAAATCTGATCCTACATTGTTTGGTGACATTAAGTTTTGATTTATCACATACCCAACCAAGAGGATAAGGCTTTGGATGTGGTTTTTTTTTAAGACCCATTTTCTTGATAAGTGCTTCAGATATAAAGTTTACTTGGGAACCCAGATCAAATAATGTATCTATCTTAGTGTGTTTAAATACAAATATTATGTGAAATAATTCATTCCTCTTTCATTCATCATTATGAGATTCATTATTGGAACTTGAACTATCATGAAGGGAATATTTACTTTGTACTCCAACCATTGTGATCTTTCCTTCATCTCCTGAATCGGAACCAAGATCTTGTTGCACTGTAGCAATGGTTTTTGTCTTCCCCTTTCCATCGAACTATTTCAGTTTCTTCTCTGGATGCAGTTTCCAACAATGTTCTTCATCGTGACCTCTTTTCTTGCAATGAGTGCAATATGGATTTCCTCCTTCTCTCGTCACTATGGCGGTCTTCTTGTCCTTCATTTTAAACTTCTTGGAATATTTATGTGGGATATTGGAAGGTTTCTTCGTGGGATCTTCTTAAACATGTTTCCCCCTATTCTCAAGGTGAGTGGCTTTCACACAAACTTTGTCAATAATGGTGGGGTTAAACAATAGTAAAGTATGACGAATATAACTGTGAAGTGTGCCAATATACTTCATTAAAATTTCATAATAATCCAAAGGAATGTTTAATGCAAGAGATTTCTTCCTAAATTCTTCTATGAAACTTTTTACAATTTGACCTCTACTTTGCCTTAGAGTTTTCCATTCCATCATTGATTTATGTAAATACCCTAATGGATAGAACTGCTTCCTTATCTTTGATTTAAATTCCGACCATGAGAAAATAAGATTACCACACTTACTTCTGTCCTGAATCTTTCTCTTTCACCATACGAGATTGGTGCCTTCCAATCGAAGAGAAGCCAATTGAATTTTAACTTCCTCTTCATCAATATGTTGAACAATACAATATACTTCAACCTGTCAGATCCAATTATCTATATTTTCACAATTAACATCTCCATTAAACATATGTAAAGAAAATTTTACATCAAGCTTAAATAATGGTTTCTTAAAAGAGGCTTTATGGCTAGAATGATGAGAATGCTCAGAGGAAGAAGAACTAGAACTTGAAGGTGAATATGGAGGCTCATGAGGATCTCCTCTAGCCCCTTGCTTTACCAAAGCATCATCATCTACATGTGCTTCCTTTTTCTTCCCTTTCTTCTTCATCCTCTTCTCACAATCTCCATACATTCATTCGACCATTTCTGACATGCGATAAAATACCATGTGGAAGTTTTTCTCCTGTTCATCACGCTTGTCCTTTTCTTCCATTTTCTTCTTTCGGGATGCACGACCAAATTTAGGATTGAAAGTCTTAAGAGTTACCTTACCCTTCTTATGCTTGGCCCTAGTAAGCATTCATACTCAACAATTCAAGTCAAAGACGACTTCTTTGATACCAACATGCTTCGATATATCTTCATCTGGTGACTTATTAAAGAATTGTATTAAATGAGAATAAACTAAAGTGAACCATAAACAAGGAAAAACTCGAAAGGAAAGAGTCATGAGAATCAAATTTCAAACAAAAATAACTTGATAACATAGTTCATCCCTGGTGGACTACGTCTCCGGGTCCTTCTCTCTGTTGGAGTTACTTCACACACACCTAGGATTTGTTTTTCCTAAGGTTTTTCCTTGTTTATTAGTCATAATTAGTCATTATCCAGTCTCCTATATTTTAGGGGAGAATATTCCACCTGGAGAATATTCTTTTTCAGTTGACACTTCAGTTTGACTAGTTGAGCTGAGTTTTAGATGCTGCATTGGTTTTGTCACCATGCAACATTTGGATCATCACCAACTAATGTGAACTTGCCTTGGGATCATCACCAGACTGACACATTACCCTTTATTCCCTGATCTACTCCTCACTACTCTCTGTTCAGTCAGTTAACTGAAGACTAGTTGACTAGTTAACTCAACTAGGTGGCAGTTCACTCCTGTAATTACCTGAGAGACTAGACTAGGTGGTAGTTCACTCCTGTATCTGCTGGTGTGTGTCCATATCACTCTAGACCACCACTATGGTGCATTGGTTCTCCTCCAGTGTGCACTCATTGAGTTATACAGAGTATATCATGTGTAAATTATTCATTATTCATAACAATTAATGATAATTCTTCCATTCTTTCTCTCCTTCTTATTCTTTCTCAAATTCTCTTTTGCAAATGTGTTTATTATTGTTTAGCTAGAACTATTCTGTGCAGGTTCAACAAATTTACATGGTATCAGAGCCGATGGACTGCTAAGCAAAAGCTACACCAAAATTATTTGCAGGTATAAAAGATTGAAGACAGTGGAAAGATGGATTTCCAAAAAGAATTCATTCTTACACCTCACAACTACTTTTCATGGAAGGAGAAAATAGCCATACATCTCCGAACTAGAGGGTTGTATAGGTTAACCTTGAATGTCAATACAAAACCGACATCAACCATAGAAAAATCCAAGTATTTAAATCGCATGGATGAGGCACTCAGAACAATTTGCAGTCTTATTTCTCTTGATTTCCTTTTTCATATATCTTTATGTAAGTCTCCCAATGAAGCCTGGACCACATTGGAAGGGATCTTTAGAAAACAGGATGAGATTAGGGGAAAAATTCCGGAGGTGGAACTTCTTACATTGGATCCAAAAAGCTTCGAAAATATCCAATATTTCTTTACAAAATTCAAGGATTTACTGCCGCAACTCAAATCTTGCAGGGTTGATAAATCAAAAGAGGAGAAACAAATCATTCGCACCATTCTCTCTAGACTTGGTCCTGAATTCTCTGTATTCATGTCCACATTATATTCTATCAGATTCACCTTTGGAGCCACCTGGAAGATGCCTTCTCTTGAGGACTTTATTGAATCCTTGACACAAGAGCAAACCAAGCTCATCAACATGGGAACAATCAAAGGCCCAAAGGCACATGCACTCACTGTGAAATATGGCAGCCAAAAATATTAGAAATACAAATATAAAGACAAAAGGGAAGCTCATTCACATCTAAATAAGGAAGGGTACACAAAACCCTTCACCGATGCCTTCAGATCCAAAGGGGAAAAGGGAAGAAAAGTGGAGAAATGCACATACTGTCACAAAGGATTCCATCCATAATCCACATGCATGAAAAAAAAAATAGATCTAATGACTCAAATACTTCAGCAAAACAACCTTGGAGATTGCATCCCTGAGGGTGCTAAGAAGAAGAAGCCAAAAGATCAGAATTCCAAGAAAGACAATTCTATCCATGCCTTGATTGCCACCAACTCCTCTCCCGATGCTTGGATCGTTGATTCAGGAGCATCACATCACATGGATTCCTCAAAAGCAGTATATTATTGATTGGATGCATTCAAAGGTCATCCTATTCTGATGGGGGATAACTCTTCTGTCGAAGTCACCGACAAAGGAAGGATTGAACTCACCAACGAAAGCTTCTAGAATGTGCTGCACGTTCCCAAACTTTCCGTCAACCTTCTCTCTGTGTATTAGATGACGAATTCTGGCACTGGAAAGAAATTCATATTCACACCAAATTCCATGGACATCTATGACATGCAAAACAACTCCGTGGTTGCAACCAGTGAGGTAAATCATCGGTCTAGATTGTATACTTTTTTTGAATTCATTGAATTTGATTTTTCTTTACTTCTTACTCATGCTGATGAAAGTAGTAGGATGTGGCATGAAAGGTTTGGACATTTCAATTTCAGATACATACAAAAACTTAGCAAGAAAATATTGGTTGATGGTCTACCAGACATCCATTTCTCCAAGGGAGTATGTGAGGGATGTGTTCTCAGAAAACACCCTCAAGAGAAATTCGACAAAGGAAAGTCTCACAGAGATTCTGCACCTTTAGATCTAATCCATAGTGACCTTATGGGTCCTTTTCTGCATCCATCCATCAACAAAGTGAGTTTTGTTCTCATTTTTTTTGATGATTTATCATGTTTTACATGGATCTACTTTCTCAGGAAAAAGTCCGAGATCTTTCAACACCTCAAAGATTTCAAAGCCCTGGTTGAGACACAATCCATAAAGAATATCAAAGTCCTCCAAACTGATAATGGGGGAGAGTATGTAAATAATGAGATCCATAATCATGGTATTGACTATGATGAGACATTCTCTCCAGTAGAGAATATGGATTCCATACGATTGGCACTTGCCATTGCAGTAGCCAAGGGATGGGAATTCCATCAGATGGATATGAAGAATGCATTTCTTCATGGTGATCTCTCTAAGGAGATATATTTGGAGCAACCCCATTGATTTATGCATGAACTCATCTTTGGTTGGTTGATTGAAGAAGTCCCTTTATGGCCTCAAGCAGGCTCCGAGGGCATGGTATGACAAGATGGACTCCTACCTGCTGTCATAGAAATTTTTATGTTGTAAATTAGAAATGAATGTCTACATGCTTAGGATGAATGATTCACTTCTACTTTTAGTTTTGTATGTTGATGATTTGCTGATCACCGGTTCTCGACTTCAATGATTGTTGTAGTCAAGAGGATTCTACATGACAGGTGTTTTATGAATGGAATGGGTCCGCTACACTTCTTCCTTGGACTCGAGATCAATCAGGATGCATCAAGAATCAAAATTTCTTAGGCCAAGTATGCACGAGATCTCCTTGAAATATTTCACATGAAAGACTGCAATTTTGCTTCGACTCCTTTTCTATCAGGAGTCAAACTTGAGGATGGCGGGGAGACTCCACTGGTTGACAGCACATTGTATAGATAGCTAGCGGGGATCTTTTTGTATCTCACACAGTCCAGACTAGACCTCTCCTATGCAGTTGGCGCAGTTTCTAGGTTCATGCCGGAGCCACATGAGCTACATTGGAAGGCTGTAAAGCATATTCTTCGATACGTACAGGGCACCATCACCTTTGGGATTCATTATGCATTAGACTCTACATTAGATCTCATTGGGTTTACTGATTCTGATTGGGCTGGATATAGCACTGATCGCAAGTCCACATCTAGTTACTCACTTAGTCTTGGTTCCGGGCCTATCTATTGGTCGAGCAAGAAGCAAGCTGCCATTGATCTATATTCAGCTGAGGTAAAGTACATATGAGTAGTTAATATAACCATTCATGCTATGTGGCTACAAAATTTTTTGATTGAGTCAAGAATTCAGTTTCATCAGCTGATCTTCATCTGGTGTGACAACCAGAGCACTCTGAAGTTCTACAGAGATCCATTTCAGAGGCAGTGGATGAAACACATCAAGATCCACATACACCACATATGGGACTTAGTACATGAGGGGATCATCGACCTATAGTTCTATCCTTCAGCAGAACATACAACAAACATCTTCACCAAAACCTTCACTGAGTAGAAGTTCCATTCTCTGCGAAGTCATCTTGGAGTGAAGGACACACTTTCCTAGCAACTGTAGCTCTTCATTTTACATACATTGTACCTTGAGGGGGGGCTTTTCCCATGAGGTTTTCCCTCTTTCCTCACTTTATTTTAGTGTATATTTTGTATTTGGGTACCTAACATGGCCTCATTTCTGGGATCCATTATTTATTTTCACCCTAGTGATGTTCAGGGGGGGTGTTGGAGTTACTTCACACACACCTAAGATTTCTTTTTCCTAAGTTTTTTCCTTTTTTATTAGTCATAATTAGTCATTATCTAGTCTCCTATATTATAGGGGAGAATATTCCACTTGGAGAATATTCTCTTTCAATTGACACTTCAGTTTGACTAGTTGAGTTGATTTTAGATGTTGCATTGGTTTTATCACAGTGCAACATTGGGATCATCACCAACTAATGTGCACTTGCCTTGGGATCATCACTAGACTGGTGCATTACACTTGATTCCATTATCTAATCCCCACTACTCTCTGTTCAGTCAGTTAACTGAAGAATAGTTGACTAGTTAACTCAACTAGGTGACAGTTCACTTCCATAACTGCCCGAGAGACTAAACTAGGTGGCAGTTCAATCCTGTAACTGCTGGTGTGTGTCCAGATCACTCTAGACCACCACTATGGAGAATTTTTTCTCCTACAATGTGCACTCATTGAGTTATACAAAGTATATCATGTGTAAATTATTCATTATTCATAACAGTTAATGAGAATTCTTCCATTCTTTCTCTCCTTGTTCTTCTTTCTCAAAGTCTCTCTCCAAATGTGTGTATTATTGTTTAGCTAGATCTATTCTATGCAAGTTCAACACTGTTGTAGGTGAATCCCCCTGCAAACAAGTGGATTCCCTCTTAGTCTTTGGACTCTTAAGGCCAAGACAGAAAAGTGCTTAACATGGACACTGACTTCCTTTTAGATCTAATCAAGCTAATAAATGAAAGAGAAGGAGAAAGATATGTACCTTGTTAATGGCGTTTGTCCCTGCAAAGTCTAGGCTGAGCTCCGATCCTGAGCTCCTTGATAGGTCCTGTAGTACAAACAAAGTTACAAAAGACTTCCTACTCTATTGAGATTAGCTCAAACATAGATCCATCTACTGCAAACAAACTCATGTGGAACAAGCATAAGTTTGAAAGAAATAGGCCAAGCATTGATTATATTAATGAGAACAAGTAAAAGTACTTACAATCCTTTGAATGAAGGTGCAAGAGATTCTTCTAGTTCTCCTTGTCCAACCCCTTTGCTCAAGTAATCTCCATTGATTGCTTTGATGGCATCTCACTCATCAGATCATAAGTTTGATGTAATTTCCAATCTCCATTGTGTCTTTCACCATGAGAAGGTCTCCTTGTATAACCTTGGAGAGGTCCAACCACTTGAGAAATATTTGGGATGAGTTGAGGATTCCTCTCCTTTAGTTGAGGATCTCCCCTAATATCATGCCTTGACCATCTATTCTAATCCAACTACCTTCAGGAATTGAGGGGTTCTTCCCTTATTTGCCTCAACAAACCCAGAATTTGCTAAAAAAAGGGTAGCGCTCCCCCAAAAGGGTGCACAGGGTACTCAAGCACTCCCCCAAAGAGGCTCAGGGAGCACCAGCACTTCCTGATAGTGGGTAGGGGAGCTCTCCTCTCCAAAAGTCATTTTTTAGTGGTTCTTTCAGTGTCAAAAGGTTTGTACTCTCTGTCAATTGACTTCTCTTCTTCCAAACTAGTCTTTGGGGTGTCTTAAGTGTCTTTGTGATGTCGTTAGAGGCATGACATGGGTAAGATGATAGTATGATGCTTATGACACTTGAAACACTTATGGTCAATATGTGACACTTTCGGACAAGATGCGACACTTACAACACTTGTAATGACGACACTTGCGACACTATCAAAGTGAGTAATTTTGAGGTGTAACAAACAAATTTTCATCTGCTGACTTATTAAAGAATTGTAGTAAATGATAATAAACTAAAGTGAACCATAAACAAGGAAAAAATCAAAAGGAAAGAGTCATGATAATCAAATGTCAAACACAAAGAACTTGATAATGGAGTTCATCCCTGGTGGACTACGTCTCCGGGTCTTGCTCTCAAATGGGTAGGCCTTTTTGTTAACTCCAAAAAAAATTGGGAAAAATACATAAGTATACCTCATTATGGAGTTAAGCTACATAATATTTTCTTAGATCATAAAACAAAGATCACCACTGTGTTCGTGGCATCAAATTACCTAGAAAGGTTGTCTCCATGCCTCGATCTGAATCTGGCACTTTCGGGTCCAAGAGATAATCATGTCTTGATTTCCTTTCCCACACCTACAAAAATTAATGGACTCTATCTCTAAATTCATTCTCTTTCCATACGACCGCTCCCTTGTTCCTTTATCCCCCTCGTACACTGGCAAAAGCCCCTTTTTATAATAAAATCTGGCGGTTGTGTAATAATGAGACCATTTGGTGCATTGGAAGGTGGATTCTATGTTAAGACATTGGTTAGGCGGAGGTCCCAGGGTCGAACCGACATGCCTCCCCTTTTAGTATATGGTTACAACAGTTTTGGTGGATATGCCGCTAAAACGATGAAGATTCTGGCAGAGGTGGTTAAGTTTGGCAGTCGACAGAATATGCCACCAAATCTGGTGGAACTGCTGCCAGATTTGGCAGATTGCGATTAATATATATATTTTTTGGATTTTCAGTTGTTGGGCATCATTGGGAATTTTCCCACTGCCACGTGACAACCCATCACTGGGCCACGTGGCAACCAAACATTGGCCCACGTCACCTCTTTGTATAGTCACCTTGCCACGTCACTTGTCTGCCATGTCAGCCTGCCATGTGTTGTATGGATGCCACATCATCTTGCCACGTATTATATGAATGCCACATGTCCTGTATGGAT
Source organism: Picea glauca (assembly GCA_000966675.3). Lineage (NCBI taxonomy): Eukaryota > Viridiplantae > Streptophyta > Pinopsida > Pinales > Pinaceae > Picea > Picea glauca. The sequence goes on from JZKD02S0131856.1 coordinate 228,446, forward strand.
TTCCACATGACATGTTTTCATTGGTCCACATGTCAGCTTGAAAAGTCCAAAAATGAGTGACATGTGGAAGCCTATGGTGCTACCATGTCATCATGCTGATGTCATAATGACACATGTCTCCCTCTATGCTTGCCACGTATGATGTATGGACGATAACGTCATCCGTACTAATGATGACGTCGCTAGTATGGATGGTCACTCATCTCTACTCACTGGGCTAGGTTGACCAAAATTTTGACCACAGATATCTTTCGATCCGTAACTCCATTTGACGAGCCATTTGCATCGTTAGAAATATTGCGACACACTCTTCACAATCATGCCATTTTAACTAAGTTTTGGGAACTTTGAATTTTTTCCCTTTCTCTGTCTGCTGAAGCCATTATGAGCATCTTGAGTTGCCTCTACGAATTCTAAGTTGTACTTATCCTTATCTGGATCCTTTTTGGATCAAACAAAGGAACAAAAATGAACCAGGGGAAGAAGACGAACAAAAGGGAAGAATGACCTCCAAACTTCACCCAGAGCCATCTTCATGCAACTATTCATATCCATTCTATGACCAAGAGCACACGAATTCAGCTCGAGTGAAGAAAAATGAAGAAGAAGAAGAACTAGGGAGAAGAAGCGCACCAAAACATCCCCCAAGGGATTTTTATATAGTCACAAGAACCAAGAACCACATGGCCTTCCCAAAGAAGCACATGTAACCACTTTTCTCCATAAAATCAATAATGGTAAATAAAAATAATAATAAAAAATCTTATCCCCTCAAGCCCCCTCTCTCATGGAATCATATCCCCCTATCTCTTTTGTCCTTGTTTATGTTGCAACCAATGATGTGTTTTATTAATGTATATGAAGTATTACATTTCCTAGGCACTTTGGCCCCTTTTCAACTTTACCGACTCACCAGCCTAAGTCATAATTACATAATACATTATATTTCATAAGGGTTAAAACTAGGATGTACTGGCCTAAAACATCCAACCTGTGGGCTCCTTGCCCCATGGAAGCCCAATCTAGGCTTGTTATCCCAAAGTTGGCCACCAAGAAAGGTCTTGCAAAACAAAAGGGTACGCCCTCCAACTATTTCAATTCAAAGATATCATGATAAGTGTAAACCACATCTAATAAGAAAGGCACCTAAACATGTGCATCAAAACTACCCCATCAAATTAAACAAATGATCAAAAACCCTATACAATTGACCAAGATTGAGTATGGGAGGGCTGTCATAAAGGTCCTATTGGGTAGAACAAAACCTTCAAGTAGGGGATGCTCCCAAGGATGGAATTTCAAGGTTATGTAGTGTATGATGAGGTGGAAGGGGTTTAGACTTCATAGTTCGATGAGTTTCATGACATACAAGGGCTCGTATTATCTCATTTATGGGTGCCTTTGTAGAGGGTGTGTGGTACCTTTGTTTGCAATGCACTTTTTCCAAGCTCATCTTCTTGCCATTCTTTATTTCTTTCATGTTTTAAGAAACTAGTTGAAGGCCACCGACCTAGCTTGGTGCCTATATAATGACAATTTCATTCACAAATACCTCATGTAAATGAGAAGGCTAGCTCGTGATGAGACCCCCTTTCTCTCAGTTGTGTCACTAAGAGCCACTACCCTAGCTTGGTGACCAAGTGATGGTAATGTCATACCACTAAGTACCCACGATCATGACATGCTGGCTCATGATGAGACCTCCCATCCTCCAAATAACCCCTGAGCATCTATTATCATTTATTTCTTGTGGATCCCCCTTTTCTTACAAAGAAGCGTTTCATTGGTTTCTCGGGGATCCCTGGGTAAAGCATCTAGAAGGTCTATATCTAGGATTTTATATTTTTAGCCAACAAGAGTCCCTTTGGGCTTTCATCCCCTTCTTTCCATGAAATGAGGTACATTCCCTTCTTGGGTCACTAAAATCAAAGGGCCTAGAAGAGGGTGGTGTGATGGGAATGTAATGAGAGGAAAGTGGTAAGTATGGTAGGGGATGGTACGATAACCCCTCAAGGGACCCCCAGTTGCAAACCTTCCCTAAAGGTTGGTCACTTACTAGGAAATATATGACACTCATGAAGGTGAAACATGGTCAAAAGAATAATGTCCAAGAATTCATTCTATAATCAAAAGTATCTTAAATACAACATGTTTAAATGCCTTAAATACTAGGGTGATTACCTGCCACAATACTCGACTTGTACCGCATGGAGAAAGACCCATCTGCCTTCAAAAAGCTAGCTGGTGTGGTGGATGCACTGAAAATGGATCAGGATGTGGTGATAGAGTGGGCTTCTGTATGTTCAACTGGACACTGTTGGTCATGTAGTCTCTCGACATTCCATATATGCAACCTGAGGGCCTCGAGACATGATCTCCTTAGTTATCCCAAAAAATGGGGATAAGATCTCGCTCCTACTTGGGGAACATGTGCTCGCCATAGAGTGCATGAGAACCACAACATATATTGGTAGACCTCTGCCTACACTAAAACAAGAAACCATAAAATCTAGGGTGGTTCTATCACCCTTTGTCCATATACATTGAAATCCAAATGAAAATTAATCTAGAAAAATAAATATTTTAGCATTTTTTCAAAAACTTCTAAACCAAGCATGAAATCAATATGCAATAGAGAAAAATGAAATATGAAATGCATCTAAACTAATATGAGCAATCAATATGCGAATGTAAGAAAATCAATATTACCTACCTACTTACCTGGGGGCCTTGGGGCCCTGAAGATCAGGCGATAGATGATGTCAAGTGAAGTCATACAACCAGTGCAACCAGTTGATCATCTCATCAAAGTATCTCCCCCTATGATTAATCATGTGAAACAACAAAGATAAGTGCAACAAAAAATGATCACAAGCATAAATAGATATACAATCAATGGTAAAATGAAACTCATGGATATGGGTGTGAGGGATGAAATCTTGCTGGAAATAGAAATCGTCAGCCTGATCATTCTGCATGAGAGTGTAACTGCAAGCCTAGTCAATCCATATATGAAGAGGGCTACTATATGTATACAATGGCTAATCTTCATCCCCATTAGTATGATCACCGCTTCTTGAAGACTGAGAAGACATGAGAGATCCCAAGAAGACCTCATGATTTCCCTGAGAAGAGGAAATGAGGTAAGGGACAACCTGAGGTCTAGAAAAACGTTCCCTCTTTATCTGTGAATCCATGTTGAAATCCTCAATATGAAAATACTTCCTCTTTGTAGAGTGAACCTATGATTTCTATGATATGGTCACGTCCTAGTATTTCTCCAAAATTGGGAATGAATGTGGCTGAGAGTTCTCATACAACAAGTATGCATCCCCAAAAATATATGCATCACAAGTCCCAAGGGATAACTGAAAATCATCCTGAAATGCTGTGATTGGTTATCTTCGAATAAATATGTAATCATGTCATCATCAAGCTACCAACCATTTAAATCACACATGTAGGAAAAGTAGTCCTCTGAATATGAAAACTCAAACCCCTTTTCTTGAGGGCTACCCTCTGTTAGAATGAAAGAGATGTGCTCATTTTTCCATAGACAATATTGCAATATTGTCACCAACCATAGGCACAAAGGCCACCCCCGAGCACCTTAACCTTGACAGACAAAATAATTCCGGTACTAGATCAATAACCAACCATGTCTAGTGCACCTTTCTCCAAGGGTAGCAAACCAAACAAGAATAACCAGAAACGAAGCAGAGAGTCCAAAGCATAACCAAGAGACCAAGTCCAACCAAAATCCAAAATCTCAGTTGCAGCAATTGCAGTTGCACTCCCTCTCCAAACTTGCACACCACTAGTCTTATGCAGTTATGAGTGAGTGAGTGTCAAATGAGCTCTAGTGCCTTTTATTTATACTTCTATTCTCACTTGACTCGATCGGATTTTCTTTCTGGAGGCTAATTACTAAATATTAAATATTCTCTTGAGTTGACTTGTCTTCTAGGGTTATTATCCAACGTTTTAGGGTTTTTCTTTCTTCCCAGAATATTCTAGTCTCATCAAAGGTTACACGTAGAGGTTAATACCTCCCATATATACCATAATATCAACACTCCCTCTTATCTAGGAAGGTGTTAAAAGAAATTGTCTTGAGCACAAACATACCATTCAACCGGTAGCATCATCACAGCCACACAAGCCATCTCATGATCACATAGATCAACTCACGAGAAACATCATCACTATTGGTGTCTTCTAATAGCATCAACTGCATCATATCTCGAAGCCATACTCCATCTAAGTAATCAGGCATGATGCTGAATAAGTCACTCACTCCACAAAGTGATACCAGAACCATTCTTCTAATCTAGACATACATCCTAGAAGAATGACTGTCCCAACAGATGCTGAAAGCTATGCCATGAGCTATAGAGACCATTCCTACAGGAATGTCAGTCTATGACTATTTTATAATCGGGTCATACGTACCATATAGATTCGTCTCTACCTATATGCCTTAGAAAATATAGAACCTAAACCGTTTTCCTAATTGGGACACAATCTGTGCCTCAGGAAAATACCAGTCTATGATATGTCAACAAACTTTCAACTTAGACCATTCTCCAAAGAGAGAATGCCTGTCCACTATCAATTTTTTCTATCTGGACCATTCTCCACCAACACATTGACTATCCATCTAGCTGGAAATCAACTCCAACACTAGTGGTAGTCTCCATGGCACTCAGATAGTATCATACTGCTACTATAATTCCATCCAATAGAGCACCGTTGTGTCTATCCATAGTAGTATACAACTACTATCCAGTGGTACACAACCACTCCTAGTATCACACCGCTACTAACCATTGACACAAAATCACTACCAATGGATCAAATCCACCACAATAGCATACAAATACTGTCTAGAGACACACTGTTACAAGGAAATTCCCCTACGGACATGTGAATCCCCTCTTGGGCTCTAGACTCCTAAGACCAAGATAGAAAGGTTCTAACGTTGGTCATTGAAATCCTTTTAAACCTAGCTAAACTAATGTATCGGGAAGAGGAATAAGATGTACCTTTTTACAATGTTTTTCCTCACACAGTCCGAGTTGAGATTTTATCCCCAATCTCTTCAAAAATTCCTGTAATCCAATCAAAGACAGAACATGCTTCCTATTCTACTAAGATTAGCTTGAAACTAGATCTATCTAATAAATACAAGTTCATGTAGATAAACACAACCCTGAAAGAAATAGGCCAAGAACATATGTATTAATGAGAACTCAATAGAGATACTTACATACCTTTGATGAATATGCAACAACCTCTCCCATCTCTCCTTGTCCAACCCTTTGCTCAAATAATCCACAAACAAAATGATTATGCTTCACTGATTATCTCCCTTATGAGATCATAAGTTTGGTGCCTTCAATGTCTCCCCTTTTCACCATGAGGAGGCCTCCTTATATAGGCTTGGAGAGGCCTAACCACTAAAGATATTCTTGGGATAGGTTGAGGATCTTTCTCCATCAGTTGTGGATCCTCCCTAAGATTGAGCCTTGACCTCAGATTCAAATACAACCAGTTCCACAGAGGAAGGGTGTTCTTCCCTGATTTTTCTCAACAACCCAAGATTTTCTCAAATAGCCCAGTTCTCCCTCAGAATGGGGCATAGAGCATTGCAACACTCCCCCAAAAGAGGGTACAGAGCACTGGCACTCCCTAACAGTGGATAGGGGAGCACTTCCCTTTAAAAATGTTTTTTAAGTAGTTTTTTCCATGGTAAAAGATTTGTACTCTCTGTTAAATGATTTTTCCTTCTTAAGCCAGTCTTTGAAGGTGTCTTTTAAGTGTTCTTATTGTTGTTTGAGACATGACATTGGCAAGATGACAACATGATGTTTTCAACACTTGAGACACTGGTAATGATGACAATAGGTCATCATTGTAGTGAGTAATTTTGATGTGTAACACACACAATCTCCACAACAATCATATCATTTGATATCAACATGCATAAACAATATCATGATATAAACTGAGCCATCTCGCCCATTCTTCCACTCACATCTATGAGATCTGGAAGAGCATATGCCCTTAGAAAGTAAAACATAAGCCATGGGCTATCTGGACTATTCTTCCCAAGCATAGAAGAATAATGGTCCCTGATTTCTGATCCTGGACCATTCACCTAATTGGGCCATTCCTCCGGCACTAATCATAGTGCAACCTGGAGAGAATGAGTCTGTCCCTAGGGAATTCCTGTCCCTGATTACTGAACCTAGACCATTCACCTAACTAGGCCATTCCCGCGACACTAATCAAAGTGCAACCTAGCAAGAATTATTCTTCCCTAGGGAATGACTGTCCAGACAATTTCCTATGGAAATGATTGTCCTACACCAACCTCCAAAACAAACCATTCTTTGAAACTTTTCACAACTATGAACTTTGAAAGAATGTCTGCTTGGCAAGGCAGACCATTCTACTTGACCACTACTTAGAGTGACTGCCAAGAAGAATGACTATTCTAGACCATTCCCCCAGACTGGCCACAAGGAGAATCACTGTCTATGGTACATCAACAATCTATCAGACCATTTTCATTATGAAAATGACTATCTGATCTAGACCATTTTTTGAATTGGAAAATCATTGTCCGTCAGAAATCTCGAACCACTTTCTCGACTGGAAAGGAACTTCCCAACTTGGACCATTTTTCGAATTGGAAAATGACTGTCCATAAATCAATAATGTATCAGTTCTCCCTCCCAACCCGGGAGTAATGACTTCCTTTTTCAATAAGGAAGTTGTCTCCATGAGCCCCAACTTGTCCCTTAAGTACGCAAACTTTTCATTTTCAAAGGCTTTACCAAAATCTCTACTATCTTCTCATCTGTGGAGATATACTGGAGAACCACTTCTCCCCTCTGGACTTTATCACGAAGAATATAATTCTTGATATCAATGTGCTTCGACCTGTCATGGAACACCGAGTTCTCTGAAAGCTTCACATAACTCTGATAATCACAATATATCATGGTCAAATTCAACACCTGATCAGAGAGTCCAGAAATCAACTTACAGAGCCACACTGCTTGTGTACAAGCATCACAAGCTACAATATACTCTGCTTTTGCAATGCTGAGTGCAACAGACTTCTATTTCCTGCTATCCCATGACATCATGGAAAATATCAAACTGAAACATATCCAAGTAGCACTTCTTCTGTCTTTTTCACTCCCTGCCCAATCCATGCAGCTATATACCATAACTCAAACATTCCACAAGTAAAATATTCGACTGAGTATTCTCCAAATAAATTAACGAGCCAATCAATTGTTGATGTAGAGATGAGTTTATTGGATCAGAGTCTCTCAACTTCTTTATATCTATCATTGTGGGAGTTTTCCATGGATTTTCAATCCATCATCCTAGACTTCTGAAGAACCATTTCAATATACTTCCTCTGTCATAGGAAGTTTTCACCACTCTTTTTTTGTACATGAGAGGCTCTGCACCAAGTTTTCTTGAATCCATACAATGTTTTCTTCCATTTGCATACAAGGTTCTCTTTCTGGTATACCTCAAAACCTTGAGGTTTCTCTACATACGCTTCTTCTTCAATTACTCTGTTGAGAAGAACAATATTTACATTCATTTGATGTAAACTCCAACCCATGGATACTGTAGGAGATATAATGGCTCAAGTAGAGGTATGTCTGGTTACTGGAACAAGATATCATCATAGTAATATCCATCCTTCTGGGAGAACCCTCTATCCCTGATTCTTTCCTTGTATCTATCAATGCTCAAGTATTTTTCACAATTTATCACATACATTGTTCTAAATCACAACTTCCTTCCATTCCTTCTACTTTACTGCTTCTAGTGGATTCAAACTGGTTCAATGGTTGTTCTGACTTTTTCTTTCTTTCTTGGAATCTTAATGTTCTTCCTCATGTTTTTATTCAATGTTGGAGTCCATGGAATCTTCTATAGATTACATTCCCTTCTTCCTTGAAGGATCCAACCTTCCATCATAGGAACATAAATGTATATGGACAACCAATGATATTCAAGGATTCTTTTCGAAGAAGAATTCTTCTAGAGTCAAGTTGAACACATGCTGCTTATCAAGGCTTCTACTTCCAATGAAGAACATGGACATATACTTCATGGTATTCATAGATTATTCAATGGATCATATCATTGGGGATTATCTCCATCCTAATCCCAACTTCAGTCCTAACTGAGCAATATGCATGCTCTTCTTTTGGAATTATGTGATCATCTCCCTCCATATGAGAGAGTCCATGCTTCTGTCTACTGCATCTCTTTTTTCTTTCTGTAAAGTGTCACAAGCCTGTTCTGGTTTCATTTTGATTCTTGACTTCCTTTGAGTCTAAATCCTCTGAGTCTCTTTAAGTTTGTTTCTATCTGTTCTGATTGCTTCCCATATGGTAGTTATGTCATCCTTTTAAACTTCTTCTATGACAACTTCTGCAAGGATTGTTCATCAAACATATTTCACAAGGGTACCTACTCGGAACAAGAATAACAAGAGAAAAAAAAAAAATCTATCTAGAGGAGTTGTTAGTTCAACTTGCGAACAAGTACAATAAGCATCTATATCAATTGTATTCATATGCCGTCAAGTATTCATTGCACCTAGCAATAATAGAATCTTTCAAAGACTGCTTTCACAATTTGTACTTGTAGCAACTATCACCCTTGATACACACAAATTTGAAGCTTAACAATTTACTCAAACGTGGAACCTGAAGCCTCAATTACTATGGAGGGTGTGATTGTTCCTCTGAATGCACTGAATCCAAGATTACAGCTTAGGCAAGGTCTCTAATACTTTTCCTACAAACACACTCATGGTTTTCTAGATGATATAACTTAGATATCATATACAAGTGCATACCTTTGAAACCTTGTAACATCGTCCAACTTGTCTTCCAATCTGAAACTAGATACCATCTTGACAAGAAGAGATTAGAAACTCAATTAGAGTATTCAATGATTAGAACAAGATAGAAACTCTAAAATTTCAACTTTGACCAAAAAAATTATTTTGACTAGAAGTCAACCTTTTGTCTTTGACTCTGTCCAGTCAGACTTTGACTAAAAATTCAAACCTGATGTTTTTTCTAGCTGAGGCTACCAATATATGCTCTAGGATAGGGTGCACTAGGATGTCAATAAATTAGGTCAAACACTTCATCTGAAGTGCTCAAACATAAGAGTTAGGGTTTATTGCAGTTGCATAATTAGAAAACCTAGTTGTAGTTGTAACTGGTGACATATCGAGCTTAACAAATAAATTCCCAATCTATCTTCTAGTGGTTAGACTATCTGAAGATAGTGTGGGTGTATAAACTATTAGAATGAAAGAGATGTGCTCTTTTTTCCATAGAAAATATAGCAATATTTTCACCCAACCATAGGCACAAAGGCCACCCCCGAGCACGTTAACCTTGATAGAAAGAATAATTTCAGTAGCATACCAATATCTAACCAAGGCTAGCACACCTTTATCCAAGGGTAGTGAACCAAACAATAATAACCAAAAGCCAAGAATAAAGTCCAAACCATAACCAAGAGACCAAGTCCAACCAAAAGCAAAAATCCCAGTTGCAATTGCACTCCCTCTCCAAACTTGCACACCACTAGTATTATGTAGTTATGAATGAGTGAGTGTCAAATAAGATCTAGCACCCTCTATTTATATTGATCTATCTCACTTGACTGGGCCGAATTATCTTTCTAGAGGCTAATAACTCAATATTAAATATTCCCTTGAGTTGACTTGTCTTCTAGGGTTATTATCCAACATTTTAGGGTTTCTCTTGCTTCTCAAAATATTCTAGTCTCGTCAAAGGTTACACATAGATGTTAATACCTCCCACTGCTACCATAATATCAACACCCTCAATATAGTAAATGGGGTCTCTATAAAAAATGAGATGACTAAAATCCCACCTGCGTCTCCAAGTCTGTATAAAAGTGTGTATATTCTCATCAACCATATCCAAAGGTTCTCTCTTGAGATCATTAGCATGACTAAAAATGACCATCTCTTTGTCTTCGTGTGCAGGAAGAGAAGAGGCTGGGGCAACTTCAACATGATATTCAAATTATTCATCATTGAGGCTAGTTTCTTCTTCAACTTCATGAACATGAGGAGATCATGGCTGGACAACCTCAACTTCATCAGGAAGGAGGAAATATAATCATGCCTCAACATGTTGCGCTTCATCAAGATTCTTTCTTCTCTTCATGGGCACAATCTTCCATCACCTCTTCATTACACAAGGATTGATCCTTACTGCAAAGTTCTTTGTATGCATTTTTTCAAAAGGATCTGCTGTATCCAAGGGTTCCTCTAATACTTCTTCACTTCCACAATCATGGAACAAAGCATCATTAAGATTTTCAAAAGCACTGTAACTCATCATGTTCTCTTCTTGATGTGTAGGTGAAGCAGAGGTTTGGATGTCTTCATCAAGTGGAAGGGCATATATAAGCACTTCATCCTCATCAAATGCCTCATCCAGATCTACAACATGATAAACTTCATCAAGATCTTCTTGGTAAATTTATTCAAGTGTTTCTTCTTCTATTGTCTCATCATCCATTGGAAAACCTTCTCTTCAAAGAACATGTTTGAGCTCTTGGAAAGTATCTTGCAAATTCTGGGTAGCTAGATGATAATGCTTGATAAATTATTCAATGAGCCTGGTAGAATATGGGATCCTCTTTAGATTACATGAGTGTGCAATCCAATTCCTTTGAATTGATTCCAGTGAAGATACAAAAATTTTCATCATCACATCCTCATGTAGCACATTAAGGTTTGAAACATACTTCATATAATTGACGACATGGGTAACTGCTAGAGTTGGATCACCATTAAATTTAGGGCAACTTTCCCTCCACCCTGTAGGGCAATGATTCATATATAAAAAATTATGAACATCAATGGAAGTGTACACCTTATGGAATTCCCATGGTAAGTCTCATGAGGCCATATTTCCTTTACTTAGGGTAATCTCAATGGAGTTGCGAAACGAGAACACAGATCATCAAAGGATGAAAAGGGGAAAAGTGGAAAAGTGGGTTCTTAGAAGGTGGAGTCACCATATGAGATTCAAGAGGAGCTCATCAAAGGTGGAAAGGGAAATTCCCTTAGGTGGATTCTCTAGGAAAGATAGGGAAATACTTTGGGATATATCTCCAAAGTGTCATTAGGGTTTGGAAGAGGATTCAAAATCCTCCCCAACAACGACGCCATAATTTTATCACATAAGTTGTAGGTTAGGAAAATCCCGACCCAACCACCAAAATGGTAACAACTAAAAGAGAACCTACCCATTGTCACCTTAGGAATGTGTTCCTGTCACTTTAGAGGTGAGGTAATCACCTCAAAGGGGGAATCCTGGTGACCCTAGGGGGGATTGAGATGAAAAATGTGATGTATGAATGGATTCACCTAAATATCAAGTTTCTAGTGGAAAATTTTACTTGGTAATGATTCTTGAGGGTTTTTTGAGGTTTTCAAAGCTTTGAGTGACCTACAAAGAGATAATACCTGCTAGGGACACAAGGAAAGCCAATTATACAATGAAATATATCAATTGGAAAAGCAAGTTAATATTGTTTTCCCTAATATCATATGTTAGTAAAAATATATATCAACAATAAATGATACAATAAGATGCTAAACAAATGATAGAAATCAAGTGAAATATGCAAGAGATAAACTAGCTAAACACTAGTGAAACTCAAGATTTAAAGACCAAGATACTAGCATAAAAAGGTAGGGCTGTTGTAAACAATTTTTGAAGTAATATAAATAATCCTTATGGATGTTACAAACAACTTATTACAGAAATAATATCAGCCACTAGAACCCCCTCAAAGTTTGCCAAAAGGTGCGCTAGGCCTAGTAGTTTATGTGTGCAAACTTCAAGCAACTTCCAGTGGTTGATTTAAAAGTTATTGAAGAAGTTAGATTAGGGTTTTTGTAGCCCTAATGGATGAATATGAATGTTTGTAACACCATAAAGAAATAACCTTTAGAGGGGGCTCCCTAGCATTTGAGAGGTTCTCTAGACACAAGAAACAAAACCTAAATTGCAAAAAGTTGAAATGACCAAAAATCACATTTCCCAATGCAACTATTTTATTTCTCCAATGCAAAATATTCAGAATAGTGCCTTTAAAATTGGGTGAATGGGGTCTTTAAAGCACAAGTTAAATTATTAAAAACCCTTGGGGTGTAAATCCTCTTACTTCCTAGGGTATGCCAATCAAACTTAGAATAAATCTAGGAGGGTATACAAACTCGTATTCCTCCTAAAAAACCTTGCAAAAAATAAAGACTTATAACCTTAACAATAAGATGAAGGAATGATGGAGGGTGTATCTAACATACTCCTCCATAGGGTTTCCACCAACAATAACCAAAATAAGTAAGAAAGAAATAGCATATGTAGATTTTTCCTTACCTGATCCAAGAAAATGAGATATCAAACCTTAGTTTACCATGCAAAATTCATCCAAGAGCCAAGATATCAAGCCTTTAGGGGGTGCACATCACTCCTCCTCATCCATTCAATAAGAGACATTCAACAAAAGACATTTCACAAAAGAGAAAGACCATAATCACCAAGAGAAATGAAAATTTGAGCTAATTACTTCTCACAATGTGAGAGTTATGTTATGAAACAGATTTAGATGATCTCTATTTATACAAAAATTCTAACACATAGTTTGTCCACATTAAAAAGGGTAAAAAATAAGATAAGGGGTCAACAACCATTATCTTACCCCTTTAACCAAATAATTCATTTAAAATTCACTTTAACACATTAGAAACCCTAAAAAGAAGACGACGTCACCCCTTTAGGGGACGTTTTGTCACTTTGAGCAAGTCATTGGAGAAGAGAATGGAGGTCGGTGGGGATCCTTGAGCCTCCTCATAATGTGCTAGTGTCAATCCATGCCTCCTCTGGTCAAAATATGCTAAGTTTCAATGTGCTATAACTCCATCACCATCAAACCCCCTCAAGCAAGATGTCAACTCTCAGATGACATTTTTCCTCTCCTAGGCACGCCGTTAGGGTACTAGGGGATGAATAAGATCCTCCAAAGTCAATTTAGCCTCCAAAGTAATTTCTCTGTGATCCGGTGTGCGGGCCTACAACATCCAACCTGTGGGCTCCTTTCCCCATGGAATCCCAAGCTAAGCTTGTTCTCCCAAAAATGGCCACCAAGCAAGGTCCTACAAAACAAAAGGGTACGCCATCCAAATATATCAAGTCAAGTATACCATGACAAGTGTAAACCACATCTAATATGAAAGGCACCTAAACATGTGCATCAAAACTATCTCATCAAATTAAAAAAATGCTAAAAAAGCCTATACAATTGAGAAAGCTTGAGTATGGAAGGGGTGTCATAAAGGTCCTATTAGGTAGACCAAAATCCTCAAGTAGGGGATTCTCCCAAGGATGGCCTTTCAAGGTTATGCAGTGTATGATGAGGTGGATGAGGTTTAGAATTTATAGGTCAATGAGTTTCATCACATACAAGGGCTTGTATTATCTCATTTATGGGTGCCTTTGTAGAGGGTATGTGGTACCTTCGTTTGCAATGAACTTTTTCCAAGCCCATATTCTTTCCATTCTTTATTTATTTCATGTTTTAAGGAACGATTTGAAGGCCACTATCCTGGATCGGTGTCCAGATAATTACAATTTCATTAACAAATACCTCGTGGAAATGAGAAGGATGGCTCGTGATGAGATACCCTTTCTCTCAGTTGTGTAACCGAGAGCTATTTCCCTAGCTTGGTGACTAGATGATGGTAATTTTATACTGCTAAGTACCCATGATCATGATAGGCTGACTCGTGATGAGACCTCCCATCCTCCAACTAACACCTAATCATTCATTATAATTTATTTCTTTTGGGTCCCCCATTTATTGAAGTGTTTCATTTCTTTCTTGGGGATCCCTCGGTGAAGCATGGAAGGTCCGTATTTTGGATTTTATATTTATCCCTCTGAGCCATCATCCCCTTCTTCCGATGAAATAGGTACTGTTAGGCGCAAGCCTATTTTTAGAAGGAAGGCTATTCTGGGTGCATGCCTATTTTTGGAGAAAAGATCTATTTTGGGAAAGACCTAATTTTGGAAAGGAAGACCTAATTTTGGAGCGTGCACAACAGATGGAAAGAAAGAAGCATGCAAAAAAATAAGGAAAAATAACATGCAAGAGGAAAAACAACGTGGCGCGCAGGTAGACAAACCAAACCATGATAGGATTAGGGTTTTTTATAAGGATAGTAATGACTATAAGCCTGAAAAATAGTATAAATAAGAACCTAGGAGGCCTAGGTTAGGGTTGAGGTTGTTGTTGAGGTTGTTGTTGTAGGTTGTTGATAGATGTGGTAATAAGTTTGTAGAAGAGTAAGATAAGCTAGATTTTTAGGGTTAGGTCACATGTTGAGGAGCCTAGTGTGATCTAGTCTGCCTCAAAGAGGTTCCTTAGCCTCATCATGATTGTATGATTGAAGATGTAATGTGCGCAACACCAGATTTTGCAGTAGATTAAATAAAAGAGAAGAGAAGCTAAATCTTTGTGGATGTAGACCCAGGAGGGGGTGAACCACGGTAAAACTTGTGTTCAGTGTGATGTTTCTTGAATGTTTACTTTCTTTCAATGATTAGATTATGAATGAATGATTAACTGAATGTATTAGCATGCATGCATAGGGATAAAGATGAATGAATCTTAGAAATACTTGAATAAAAAACAAGTTTAATGCACAAGGAGAAAGATAGAATACACTCCCACATCCCCACTCATTCCTAGACTGAAAACACCTAGGTATTGCAGTCACCCATAGAGCTATCTCGTGTGAGACTATGCTATGCACTCTGTGTGTAGCGTTTCCTTCTATTTTACTAGGAGGACCGATAGTTTTCGAGGGTTTTTTTGGAAACCTGTTGAGATCTGAACCTGGGTCAACCCAAGAAGAAGTAAAAAGTAAGAGATCTAACCAAAAAATGGTTTCGTTGCCGAATGGAACTGCATAGGATTGAGTAGATGAGATCCATGGAAGAAATGCATGGATAATGGAGGTATATAAGGGAATGTTTAGGCCATGGAATCCAACAAAGGTGGATATTGAAAGATGGTTGAAAATGAAGGAACTTGAGTTTCCCAGAAGGAAAACAAAAACCATAATCTAACACCATGCAAATATATCGACAAATATTTGTTTAGAGACTTGCATGAGGTATTTTTCTGTGATTTCCCACATTTGCAAGAGTGGTTATTGAGGTTAAAACACAACCACCCTACAAATCGTATTAGACAACTAGAGTGGAATTTTGTGGATATCACACAATTATAGCAAGTTAATAACAAATTCATGCGCATAGTAGATTTTTGGTTAGACAATATTACAGGGGTTATCACCAAATTTGCAGTAGATACAACGAAGTCTTACACTGCAACAAAGAAGGATTTTCTAAAGGGACCCATAGGTAGGTACATCAGATTGTTGTATACTTCAGTCAATATTTTATTGTATGAAAATAATGTGATTACTATGGAATCAGACAACTAAACTTCTCTGTGCACATGGGGGAAGGGGGGAAGCACTGATAGGAAGATGAGAAATGAAGGAAGGGATAGATAAAGGAAAGAAGAAGGAGGCCATGGACCCAATCATGATGGGGGAAGACCAAGTAAAGAAGATAATGACAAAAGCTGGAAAGAAGCGCAGTGGAGTACCCTACCAATATAAGATGAATAACAAGGAGAGAGCCATAGCTAATAGAGAGGGTTTGGAAAGTGATGAAGAAGAGGTTTATGATCTCCAGGCTGTGGAGAAGATTGAGAAAATCCCGCGTGCAACATATGAAAGGAAAACATGAGGTACAAGGGTAGGAACATAAGGCAAAACTCCAGTCTAGATCACCGTCAGTGTGGAACCTACAACCCCATGCACGACTAACACACCAAAAAGAACACCAACATTTAGACAACTAGATTTTAGTGGAAGAAAGGCAACATGATACGCATCCAAGAAAGGAGCATCAATTGGAGGAGCTAGTTCAGGAAGTAACCATCAATTATCTACATCATGCAAAGGTATTAGTTCAACACAATGTAAAATGGTAAGACATGATCCCACGATCAGGTTATGAGAATTTTGAGGAGAGGCATCATAGGACCCTGAGAAGCACCTGTTCATATGTGAGAATATATGGGAAGCAAAACAGATAACATACGAGGACACAACGCTCGCACAGTTAGCTATCACACTAAGAGACCACATACTGGACTGGTACATGAGTCTAGATGTAAACAGTCTACCAGGACTAACAACGACTATTGTAGATGTGAAAAAACTACTGATAAACAATTTTCAGAAGCCCAACTCAGAAGACTAGTATATAAATGAAATGATTGAGATCATGGAAAAACTAGGTGAGTCTATTTGGGAGATTGATTAGAGGTTTAAATGTCTAAAAGGTAAGTTGAAATATGCAATGTATGACATGAAACATAAGTATTTATTTGCAAAATCGCTGTCACCACACTTGAAATATTCATTAAGATAGCAGGAGTTCCAAACTTAGGCAAAGGCTCTGTAAGCAACCTTCCAACTAGAAGAGAACCAATATTAGCAGACATATCCAACAATAGAGGAGTTGGAGGATTTGAAGAATCTGACATTTCAACTTAACTAGGATAAGGGTAAATGATGTAGGAGCATTTCCATCAACATTTAATGAGGACAAGTGGAGGAAAACTCAACACCAACGCGGGCATTCAAATTGGTTTTAGATTCAAACGAGAGAAGAATAAGAGGAGAATTAAAATAAAATGCTCACTCAGTGGGAGAATGAGTGAAGATGCTAGAGGATTTGTTAGGAAATCTAGAGACAGAGGAAGACTTCTAGAAGGATGCATTCAAGAAAAGTGGAGAAGAATTCTAGCCCGAGGAGTAGCTGGATGAAGTTGAACTTTTACCAGCACAAGGCGATGACAGAAGAGAAGAGGAATTGACAAAAGGAGAACTGTAAGAGGAGATGACTGAGAAACAACTCAATTGTATTGTTGTAGAATTGAATTATGTAGTAGAGTGGCAAGCCGATTCCACCAGAGATGAAGTCAACACAGGAGATCAAAATTAAGAAAAGGAGATGCAGTAGTAGAGCATACTGCAGGAAAGAAGCCAACCCATTGACAAGATGGAAAAGGATATTGAAGAAATAAGAAGGTTGATGCTAAATTCAACAAAAGAGACAATCACCAATAGGTGGAGGCTGAAAAGAGGAGATTGGAGTGGAAAGATACATGAATACCTTCAACATAAAATTTGGAAACCACGAAGAGAGCCTGCAATAGTAGGACATCAACAAAAACAACAACAAAGCAGAGGAGCAGGTGGATAGTTCTAGAATGAAGTTTGGGACCCACGAGGATATCAACAACAACAATAGAGGAGCCATGAGTAGGAGGTCATGATTTTTTTAGTAGTGGAGTATGATGCAGGAGCATCGCTCCAACTCAATAACACATAAGTAGCTTGCGCAACAACACACTAGGAGGGAGTGGATCTCAAGGAAAGATAAGCGCTAACTTTCTCATTTTTGAGTTTAAATCTCAATTTTTAATGTAATTTAATATTGTAAGGCTCAAAGGAGGTTGAGTCATTGTGTTTTTACATGATGCATGTAAAGTCGCCTTTAATGGTTGAATGATATATAGATCTAGATCTGATTTGTACTAGATGTCAAATAAATGTAATTTAATTTAAGTAGGTGGAGGAAGGCTTGAGAAGCCCCTCTTATGTAAAAATATCGATTGTAGTGAGGATTCATTAGAGAGAACATTAGGAATATGAGAGAAGATAAGAGAGGAGAGGAGAGAAAGAGCTGAGACTATGTTACAATCCAGTCTTGTACACATTGTAAAGACCATTCAGTTTTAATACAAAGGCAGATTTCCTTGCATATGAGTTTCCGTGTGTGTGTGTTTTCTCTATGTGAATGAGTGAATGTGTCTTCTAAATGTGTTTACTGTGTATATTTATGAATTCCATGAATGTATGTATGTTTCCTTTGCAGGAATAGATAGAATTCTCCGTTTGTAGATTTTGAGTGTTATGGGCTCTCACGACTGTGCTGGGAGTGCACATTATAGTTGTTAGAAAACTCTAAAAGGCCCACACAAGGAGTGCACAAGGACTTAGTTAAGAGTTCTATGAAGAACGCTCCAGGTGGGCACACCAGAACAAGTTGCAAGCTCAGAAGGGATAGTGCAAGGAGTGCACACTAGAGTTACCGAAGACTCTGAGAGCCAATGCAAGGAGTGCACAAGAACTCATTTAGGAGTTATTTGAGAAGGTTTCCAAGTGGGCACACCCAAAGGTAAAGCTCAAGAGGAAGAGAACAGAGTGTCAGGAGGGCACAAGAAGTCTTCTGGAGGAACAAATGGAGTAAACTCCTTGAATTTTGAGCAATTGAAAGCTCAGGAGAAATCACGCAAGTGTGCGCCAGAGACCAGTCCAAGTTTCAGACTGTAAGAGAGTGCAAGTGTGCACCCACTTCATCCGAAGTGTTGAACAAAACTCATGAGAAGTAGAATTTTCCAAAATGCAAGAAGAGGCCAAGGAGTTAGCCCTGCAAAGAAGAAGATTCAAAGGGAAATCCTTTGATAATTTGAGAAATATTTTGTCGAAAGGAAAGCACAACAACAACAGAGGAGGAGAAAGCTACACCAACCGTTGGATTGACTATAAGATTTGATCTAGGCCGTTAGATAAACCTCATATAGGAGGAGGATCACGCGACATTGGAGGATAGATTCCAACCATTGGATATGACTGCAAAGATCAACACCCTTTGGACCTAGGTAAGTAGCGCAGACAATAACCCTTAAGTCCTTCATAATTCGTCACTTTGAAAAAATTGAGTTGTGGTTGAAAGTGTACTAGGAGAAATCAATGAATGCCTGATTCCATCTTGACAATCCATTGGAGTGGACGCATGGATCATTGATTGTGACCCTTCATGTGTTCGAATTTTGACACTCTTAAGGGAAGCGTGGTTCAAGGCGTGAAAAGCTTCAAATCCCAGAGCCTAGAGTAAACATAGGACGTTGATCTGAGGCATGCGTCATCCATTTGATCCACAACTTTAGAGTGCGTGTATTCAGAGGTATTTCCTATTTAAACGGGGAAGACTCATGAAGCTCGGAGCCCCGAAGTTACTATGAGGCATAGATCTTGGCACAGAGTATGAACCGTTGATCCCATACTTGTCCAGGTGTTCACCAATTTGACATTCAGAGGGATTGAAGTGTTATATTGTGAAGACTCCCAGAGAATTGAAGTAGCGTGCTTTGTTTGGCACCTGGTTCTGGCCCACGGTCACATGCGGTTTCCATTGGAGAAAAAGGGCTAGCACCAAAATTTGATAATAAATGTAAAAGGGGGCTTAGAGAAAGCACCCGCGGGTCTTTGTGGGACTTGCACAATGAAATTAAGGGACTCTGTGCATTAAGATAGGATCCAACAGGGATTCGAGAGCTGATTCAACTCCTATGTGAATGATCCTAGACCGAGAGGTTGCACGAGCCCCAAGAGGTGGTGGGGGTTTCATCAATAAAGAGAAAAGATAAGTTGTTTGATGTACCTTATGCATGACATAAGGACCCATAATAATTAATTTCCAACTTTCGCGCAGTATATGGGGAGAGGGGTGCCAAACCCATTGCCAATAGGAGGCATAACTTGTGCTTCTAACAAGGTTTCTTCCTGTATAAACACATCGAGAATGATATTGTAAACCCCCTGTACTATTTGTTTTAGTCTCTTTATTCTCTGTTTCTCTCTATGAAAACTCCGAATAAAAGTAACTTCTAGCTTTCAAAATTTCCACTGCTCTTATCACCTGTCTCCAACTGTTTTTGTTCTTCACACCAAAACTTACTGTCCAATCCACTTACCATCATATTCAATGCTTTCCTTAACCTTTCATTAAATTCGTATCCTCGATGGATTATGCATTAGATTTTACAACATGTCAAAATCTTCTTTCCATTCTTCATTTATGGTTACGTGGTACCACTACTTCGCCATCATGTCCACTCTTAAATACTTGTCCCATCAAGTTGGATCTTTAATGCCTTCAACCATCATCCACATGGATCTTCATCCTTGCCTTCTTTATTCATACTCTCTTTCTCCTTTTTGTGTAGTTCACCTTCCTCTTTCTTGTCTGCATCATTTTCTGATTCATACTTCCAACCTTCAAAATCCTTTATTACTTTTCTTCTTTTTCTATTTTTCTCTTTTTTGTGTCTATAATACATTATGGTACAAGTACTATGGTACACATATTGCGCATTGATACTAGTGCGCAAAATCCTGAATGTTCCTATATAGTTTTAACCGACTACCATTAACCAGTCATTCCACAACTTCTCCAACTGAACAACACCTGCATCTGTCACAAACGTGATCACATACGTTCCTAGACAGTGCATCTGGAACTTCCCTGGGTTCTACAAAAAATTGTTTTCATGAAGTAACACTAAGTCTCGTGTCTGAAATTTCTTCTGTTTGATTTTCCTATCATGCCAAGCTTTCTCGTGCACTTTTTTCACTTGCCGATGGAAACCCGTGACAAATTGGTCTTCTTCGGTTGGGTGATGGGCTATATGTGGTGGATTAGTTGGGAAAATACCCAATAGCATGTAATCTCAACGAATTCCTTGCAACTTTTTACTTTTTGCAACTTTTGCAAGAATACACGAGTTGTAGTGGTGAAACATGCGTACATACACGGGCTGTAGTGGTGCAACAAGCGTATGTATGTGGGAAGTATTGGTTCAGGGCGCGTACATCTTCAAAAAATGGGTTTTTCAGAAGAGCAACTCAGTGATGGCTTGGAAAAAAATACAAGTAAGAGGGCCAAAGGCCAGGTATGCATGTGTAGAGAAATTTAGGGTTATAACAGATGCCCCCTAATGTGTGAGGTCAGAAGAGAATTTGATGGCTGAAATACATTTCAAAATCTTCGCCAATGTACAAAATGAGTGATCCTGAGACTAGATTTGCCATTTGAAAAAATAACAATTGTCTCTCTAAGGCGTGCATAGCCATGCTCGGGATGAAATAAATCATGGCTTTCAATCAAATACACTACAGATCCATGTCATACAACTATATAATGTGTAGGTGCGAGAAATACACAATGGATCTACATATCAAAATCAAAGATATAGAAGTATAGTATCCATGTTTAAGAATCCAATACCGCCTGATGGCTGGAGATGAGGTGTTCATAGCTCAAGAAAAAACTTCAATATCTTCAAAAAATCGAGTAGGAGTACAATGTGAGTGTACAACTTCACTACCCAGAGGTCTTTGACAACTCATCGAGAAAAGATAAGAGAAACTCGATGATAATGCATAAAACTTCATTAATTTCGAACAAGGACTTGATTGGGCTTTTGGGATGGTCAGGTCATGAGCTCAAGAGACAAACTGTAGAAAGGCCGACTCAAGTTGGGTGAAACTTCCTTTGGAAAAAAGCACGAAAGATGATCAGACTCAGGCAGCATGACATTGACATAAGTTCACGATGCAGGAGGCAACACAAACTCTCCATGTGTTTGGAAGAGTAACCAAATGGAGGAGGACACCACTCTATGTAGCGAGAACAACTTCCTAAAGTCATATTATATCCCAATACTTCACGAACAAATGAAAGGATGTGCTTTGTCCAAGGGCGACTCATTTTGCTACCAAAGAATAATATATATTTTCTGTGCCCTCTTTTTGGGTTTTTTGAATTTTTTGTCTTATTCAATTTTTTAAAGAGCATTGAAAAAGAATAAAAGAATGCTATGTTACAAAGGAGGAACGAGTGTCGCAAGCAAGCATACTAGTTCCAGGTGCAAGGAACACACTAATTCTCAGAGCAAGGAGACATGTGCAGGAAAATGACACTTAGGGAAAATTCCTCCATGGGTCAAGGTCTCAGGTCACAGAGGCAAAGTGATACAAGTCTTGTATATGAGGCATGCTTCAAAGGATCAATTCAGAGCAACATGGATCCAACATTAGGCTAAAGATGCAGAGATGAAAATGTGATGATCAAGACACAATGAAAACCCCTTCAATGTAATTTTAACGAGCCCAGAGAAGGTAAGATCAATGGTTTTTTCATGTTTAGAGAGTCTGAAAAAATGTAAAAGAAGACTCCAAGGGGTACCTTTTTTGAAAATAGTCTAGTTGGTTCGAAAAAGGGGTAAACTAGCACTGAAAAGACATCTATTCAAAACCATTTTAACGAGTGTGACAAAGACAAGATCACTCATAAATATTTTCAATTTTAAGGAGTCTGAAAAGAGCTTAACTATGGGATCACAACCTTTTTCTAGATTTAGTCTCCTTAGCCCGAAAAAGTATAAAATTTACTGAGGAGAACTCTCCCGGTGAGACGAACCTCCCAAGGCGTACCTTTTTCCTCTATAATCCACAGGCCGAAAAAGGGGTAAACTCATGCTAGTAGATGTTATTCTGGACCAATTTAACGAGTGTGAAGGAACAAGGTCACTCAATGATATTTTAAATTTTAGGGAGTCTGAAAAGAGCTTAACTATGGACTCCGTGGGGGTTCCTTTTTCATAATTAATATCCAAGTCCTGAAAAAGGTGATAAACCAAAACCAAGGAGAATGTTCCTTTTTCATAAATTTAGTCACTCAGGCTCAAAAAAGGTTTAAAATTATACCTAAGAATACGCTTTTAGTGAACTGAAGTTCCTAGATTATACCTTTGTTCATAAAATTGACCATCCGGACCGAAAAAGGGGTAAAATGTCGCCGGACAGACGTGCCTTCAAATTTGAGTTTGGAAAGCATGAAGGACAACAAGATCGCTAGACAATATTTTCATGTTTAGAGAGTCTAAAAAGGGCTTAAATAAGACTCCAGGAGGTTACTTTTCTCAGTTAATCCAGACAAGATTGAAAATAATAAATGTAGTCTCGTCGGATGTTGCTTTCAGAATTCAAAGTGAGGTTGAAAGACAACAAATCGTGCTCATTTTTTGGGAGTACGGAGGGTGAGGCCAAGAGTGATGGTGCATTAGACTAATGAGACTCAATATCATAATCATGACAGGACTAACAAGGACTCCTGAGCCTAAAGTCATTATGGACAACATGGATGCCAAAATGCAACAAGGATCTATCTAGGGAATCCATATAAAGGTAGGATGTACCACCTAATCATGACACTTCTAAAGAAACAATGATGGTTCCGTGTCACACTTCGGTGGGATCGATCCTATGGAAAAGAAGAAAAGACAACGAGATGCAGAAACTGGAGGTGAAATCCTAACTTATACGCAAAAATTTGGAAAAAATTACTTTTACCAAAGGACCTTTAAGAGCGACCCATCTCCCAAAAAATTACCAAACCAAAAGGAAAATTGCATTGTAACATCCATTAAGAAACTCAAGAACCAAATTAAATGATTTCCAAGCAGGAAAAAATGACAAAAGGGGTCAAAAAAGTGGCAAAAAGGGCCAAAAAAGTCTATAAATAGAAGCTGACAACTCATTTTCACCATTGCAATTTGAAAATTAACCAGAAGGTAAAAAATACCCCTTTGATAAAGAATTTGATTCCAAGAGCTTTAGAGGATGAAACGAACTTCCGCTTGGACCAAGTAAGTACAAACTCATCCCTCCTGCACTTCCATTCTTCCTTTGTTAATTTTTTTTTGTTTTTTTGAGGGCACGCTCTCCTAAAAAAGGGTGGCCCTACATGTACGTGGGTTGTCCAAGGAAAACCCACATATGTACTTAGGAAGCCAATAGTCTGCACACGTACATACACGTCTGTGTCCAAAACAACCAGTGTACACCCTCAAAAGCATGGAAAAAAAACAAAAATGCAAGAGGTAACTCCCCTTTGAACTATCATGGAACAAGATGTATGCTCACTGGAAGGAGAGGGAACATGAGGATACTGATATCTTGGTTGATGAGGAACCTGCTGCCATTGTTTCATTAAAACAATGTGGGTTGTGGAAGTTCTACCGATGTCCGTTCATGAGGGCACAACCCAAGTTACTGAATACCTTGGTGGATTACTGGCATACAGATGCATAGGCGTTTCTAATAGAGGGGAAGTCATTGACTCCAACAATTGAGGACATATACTTCTTGACTGGCCTCTCGAGGAGAGTGGAACCAATCTATCTGCACACTTTTCTCCCTGGGCCCTTCAATATTGCATACTACATCATGATGTATTGTGAGGCTGGCACTGAGAAAGTAGGTTCTCAAGTGCCCATAAAAAAGATCACCAACTTGTCACTGAAGGTGATTCTATTTCTTATTGGGTGGATCATTGGATCTATGACCCTACACCAGGCTTCCCAAGCGCACATGCATTGTGGAATTCAGTGCTTGGATGCACGTATTTATGACTGGATTATGACCATGCTCTCTTGCATGAAGAGGCAGTTGACAGAGTGTCGAGAGCGTAGCAACAAGAACTTCGGGTTTGGCACCATCCTATGCTCATTATTATTCGAGAGGGTGCCCAATCTGAGTGCCAAAGAGACAGTATTGGGGCATGTGGCCTCCTTCCCAGTGTTATGTATATGGGCAACATTGTTTCCACGACAGGTGGGAGGAAGGACCATAGAGGCCTTCGACGACAAATTCTTTGACTGGTGGGCATGACAGATTCCAACCATATAGTACTACCCCTATGCTAGAATCAACTTATTGAGAGATCCAAACATGCTTGTACCTCCTGAAGAGGAGCGAGGATAGCTAGGTACATGCTTGTAAAGTTATTTAATTTTTAATTTCTTTTATATATATCATTTTTATTGTCTTATGGATCACAATTTTTACAAATGTATGTACAGGAGTATGTGTGTGCTTCTTTTTATGTGTGTGCATCATGCCAATCTAATACTTGATTAGCTAGAGTATCTGTCAGTTGATTTAATCTCCTATGAACATGGATATACTTAATGTAATAAAAGTAACGTTCTAAGAGATGTACCCTAAGGAAACTTCGGTGTAAAGTAGGATCATAAACGTAGTAAACTCCATTTAACTGGGACACAACCAACTGAGCATATAAGTAGACCCAGAGGTCAGAGATGCACAACTCTATCACTGTGTTGTACTCGATGACATTGTTTGTGGTGTCACCTAGATAGATACCTTCGGAAGATAGCAACTAGCCTTGAGACATAAAAATCACCCAAGCTATGGAAGAAAGCCTCTGAGTGTATCAGATAACACCATTTGTGAACCCAAAGAACACCTTTAATTCACTTGACATATGCCATAGTAAAAAATATGACATAAATAACGACACGTCCATAAAACAAAAAAGACAAAAAATTGTATAAGAACTATACATATGTACAAGAAGTCACCCAGGCGACCAACCTAAGAGTAATAATTCTTGAGGTAGAGCCCATTTCTAGGCTTCGCCAAGGCATTTCCCTCAAATTCAACTAGACTGCATCACGACGTTGCTCATCAAGCTGCTCGATATATAACAAGTGCTCCTCAAGTGATGAAGTGTCTGGCAATAACTCTACTACCAACTTTAAAGATGAGATATGGAACTCAATAAGAAAGACTGCTTCCAGCCCGTAAATGAGTTGAAAAGGTGAAAAACTGGTGGCAGTCTTTACAAAAGTTTGGTAGGCCCATAACACCAAGTACAACATCAAATTCCAATTTGAATTATCATAATTGATCATTCACTGAAGAATAGTCTTGAGGGACTTATTCACAACTTCCACCTGACCATTTTCTTGTGGGTAGTAGGGTGATGAGTGATGAATGTTCTTGCCTCAACCCAAGCTTTGATGTTAACTCAAACATCATTTTTTTCTGGAAGTGACTTCCATGGTCAGTGACAATTTCCTTCGGGATGCCGAACCTTGATACTATTTGGTTAAAAATGAAGAGAGTCATTGTTTCACCATCATTGTTAAACGTCGACATATCCTCGACCCACTTTGTGAATTATTCTACTGCTACGATTATATAACGATGCCCCATGGTTGAATTCGGGTGACATGTAGTAAAATCAATCCCATACTTAGTGAAGGGACCAACAACGATGACGTGAAACATGGGAGAAGGATGTTCCCTCATCTTTCGAGAGAATATCTGACACAGGTGGCACTTATTGACCAACTCAACGCAATCCTTGATTAACGTAGGCCAAAAGTAACCAACTCGTATAATATTTTGGGTTGTTTCCAACCTATAGAAATGACCACCACATGCTCCAGTGTGGCAGTCGTTAAGAACGAGTTATGCTTCCTCGTGTATAAGGCATTGATGAAGAATGCAATCTATGCCTCGATGATACAAAGTGTCATCGAGTATGAGATAGTTTCGTTCCTGATGGCAAATTCCCCGACACTCGTCAAGGGAAGCAGAAGTAGGGCACTTCAAAGTTTGGATATAGACTAGTATATCTCCATACCAAGGGTTTGAAGATGTGATCATAAAAAGATATCATTTAATAGGTGATTCTTCAGGCGTAACATCACTTGCTTCGATCGAAAGTTCTAAAAAGACCAACGAATTTTTGGATTTCGCAGAAAAAAAATCCAAGTCAAATTCTTGGAGGATTACAATCCATCTACTGATATTTCTGCCAGTGACCCGTTGCATCAACACATATTGAACGGGATTCACAAAAACAATGATGGTGGTCTTGCGAAGCAGGATATAATGATGAAACCATTGGACAACATGTACTGCTACCAATGTAATCTTATCAACATGGGAATAGTTGAGTTCCGACCCAACTAAGCCTTAGATCAGGTAATAAATCACATGCTCATCGAGTATATTGTCCTCTTGAACCAAGACCATGCCAATGGTCGACTCTGTGGTGACCAAGTACAGGAAATATATGTTATAATCGAGAGACTGGAGCATAGGGGCATATGTAAGGGTGCATTTCAATGGTTCAAAAGAGCATTGAGTGGCTTCATCCCAGCATAAAGGGACTCCCTTTTTCAATAAATGCATGAACCTTTTAGTGATCTCGACGTAGTTTGCGATAAAACGCCAAAGAAAGTTCATTTTCCTCTATAAACTCTAAAGTTGGGGTATTGTGCATGGGGGAGGCAATTGAACTATCACCTCAACATTAAGAGGATTGACCATGATCCCTATTGTCGAAACTATGAAACCTAAAAGATGACCTGATGTCACACATAAACTGCACTTGTTAGGATTCAAGCGAATCCAATAGTAGCGACATCGTTTGAATATTAGTCGGAGGTGTGTGGGATGATCAGATCTCTTGCAAGAGTGTGATGCTAGATCATCAAGATAAGCTTTGACTATATGTCTAAGGTCATGGAAAGAAAAAGACATGGCCCATTGAAAAGTGGCTCCAACATTCTTCAGGCCAAACAAAATCTTACGATAAGAAAATGTTCCCCAAGGACAAATAAAATTTGTTTTATGTTGGTCTTTGGGTTTGATCTGAATCTGGTTATATCCTAAAAAACCATCCATGAATGAAAATAACTCACAACTTGCACATTCATTGACAATCTGATCGATGAACGGTGTGGGAAAATTATCTTTTGGACAGGCCTTGTTCAAGTCATGAAAGTTCTTGCACACATGAATCATTATACCCTATTTTTTTTTAATTGGAATGTGATTTGACACCCATTGCATCAACTGTAAGGGGTAGATAAAACCAGATTTAAGCAATTTCTTTACTTTAGCCTTAATTGTTTCCGCTTTCCTAGGATTCATCGGACGAAGCTTTTTTCGGATCGACTTGGCGTTAGGATAAGTCGTTATTTAATGTTCGACAATTCTTGGATCAATGCCTTTCATTTCCTTGTAAGACGAGGCAAAAATGTCGTGAAATTCCTTAAATAAATCTGTATAAATTCGAATCTCTTTGGGGGAGAAATCCGCTCCGATGAAAACATTCTCCATGATGCCAGGGGTTCTAGAGATATCTATAGCGATCGTTTCAACGATACTTTCCATATTACCCTCGATGTGAACTACGTGCATTTCCAGAGGATTAATAAGACAAGATCTATCTCCAGTCATAGTCAAAACAAATTCACTTTCCTTTATTCTTCTTAACTCTGGGAGGAAGTAAGATCTGTGATGGAGATCATCCCATGGTCTGTTTAGACCAAAAAATTCCTCAAGAATCGTCTCATCTAAGGGAAAGACCAAGTCTAATGAATTTGTAGTGGTGAGGGAACCTTGAGCCCAAATAGGCTCTCTAAATGGATTTAAATCCTGTGCAAGAGTCGAATCGGGGTCAACCAAAGCTTGCTGGACAATGCTGTACACAACTTCTACCGTGGACAAGGGCATGGCCATGCACAAATTCCTTGTCCCTTCCATCAAGGCCTATGGGGAAGGAACAATCCACAGATCATGCAAGTAAGTCATTCTAAATGATGATAGTTGAAAAATATCATCCTTAGGTTGGTCGGGGGCAGCTAATATAAGATTGACATTACCAGAAGGAGGCAGGTAATCAAAAATACCCATCAATGATGGACACAAACCATCCCCTATGTTGATGGTGCTAGGTTAAGGGTTATAAATCATCGAGACTATGGATGCCCCCGATGAAGGGCCAGGATGGGAGAAGGACAACTGGTCAATGGTCATGATTCGACCCTCGTGTGGAAACAATAAGACCCAAAAAACTATGGCAACCATTGCATGCATTGCAAAGGTCTAATTCCTTTCTAATAGAAGGTTGTAGTCAAGAGGTGCCTTGACCACTTCAACTTCGACACACATGATCTTCCCTCCTAAATGCATGGGGAAAGAAGGAATGATTCCATGTGGTCTGAACGAACGACCATTGAAAGAAGTAATAAAAGTAGGCAACGTTGACAAAACAGGTTGGCCAATGGCCTTCCAACACGCCAACGACATCACACAAGTCGAGGTGCCCTCATCAACCACCATACAAAATATATTCCAAGTAAAATATTTCATGGTGTAAGACACTACTATCTGAAACACAACGTGGCAAGGGAGATGAGGTTTCAAGTCAGTTGGATTGAGAATGATCACTCCCAGGTTACAAGTCTCTGCTGATCCCAAGGCAGATAATAGATCCTTTCTCTACGAAGGGAAGCTATGGAGGACCTCCAAAGCAGACATCGCACAAGGGGTTTGTGTCAAATCCTCCACCACAGAATAGTTCTGGGTGACCCTTGCGTTCAGATTATGAGAATATTTCTTGAATGCCCCTTTCAGGATGTGTGTCATTGTTTCACCCATCATCTTCTCAATCAGGAGAGGAACTGGTGGGTTTGTGGCTTCTTTACCCTTTTTGGTAGATTCCAACATTCTATAATCTTGTGACCCGGTCGCTATATAAGAATCACCTTTCATCATGTAGATGTTCATGACTGAGGTATTACCAGAAGATGCGGGGGGTCCCTGACTGCCCCCATCTACGCTCGAAGAATCCGAGGCTTGAGCCATGTGTTTCCCATGTGAAAATGGGTTCGTCATCACAGTAGGCTGCTGCTACACCAATAGCTTTTGGGCCTTCGCAAGTCGAGGGAACAAGTGAGTCAGGTGGTCTTCCGTGCAAAGATTACATAGATACTTTGAATTTATCTTCTCTGTATTCCCCCTCCCAGCATTGTTGTTAGGATTCTTATCCCCTTTACCCTTCTTCTTTCATTTTTTTTTCTTTCCTTTAGGCTGCTGGTTGGCCTTTGGGTTCATCGACTTCACACTATATATGCTGGACGTTTGGGTAGGGGGAACAATGGAACCAGAGGTTTGGATAGCCATTGTCTGTTGTATTGTCAATTTTTATAATTCATTTGACAACATATCAATGGACTTTCCTTGTGTTGAGCCAACTGTATCATCAGCATGTGGTCCAAACTTTTTTTTGGCCTTGTCAAGGATGGACTGTGGCGCATCTCGCAGGATCTCATAGGGTAAGCCATACTGAGAGTAAATCAGTTCGAGCTGTTGCGCTCTCATTATCGCCTCCTCCTCTGAAAACACTCCCAAAGTTGCAACATCCTTGGATAAAACTGCTACCAAAGACTTCAGGAACCGCTCTAGCAAGAAATCTGGTGGGACCTATACCTTAATCAATCTCTTATGATGCCACCATTCTAAGATGTGATATGAGATATGATCAGCCTTAGTCTGCTCAAAGTTGGTCAAAAATTTAGTTTCAACATCGTGTCTCATGGGTAGTTGGAAATGGTGTAGGAAAACCATCGCAAAGTCTCTAAAGTAAGAATACCTTGAGTGGTTGAGCTTAATGTACCATTTCGCGGCACCCCCGATAAGAGTGAATTGAAACATGCACAACTGTACAGAGTCATCTTGCAATGAGTTTGACGAGGACCATAGGTGGAAATTTGTCACATGATCACCCGAGTCTTCGCCAGGATTGCCTTCAAATTTTGAAATATCTTAGGGAAACTTAGTTGGCATGGGGGGCCAATGCGGATCATGAAAAATTGGGTTGTTAAGAAATATTGACAAGTCTGGCAGAGGTAAAGTTTCTAGAAACTATAGTTATTTGTTGGGTACTATGTCATGAAAAAGGGGGCCTGGAGTTTGACTGGCACCAGGTTGCCAGGAAAAGTTGGGTTGTTGGCCCTGATTCTTGTAGACACCATGACCTTGACTAGCATATGGAAACTGCATTTGTTGGGATATCATGGGCTGATTCATGTAATTGGACAATGAGGGTTGGGCGGGGATTGCTCCCTGTGTTGTGTTCCAAGATTCTGGAAGGGGTTTCCCCCAGCTGATCCGACGAGAATAGGTACTGAGCCTTGCCCGGGGTTCCGTTGACCATGGAAAGGGTTTCCCTCGACTGACATCCCTTGCAATGGAACTGATCCCTGCCAAGGATTCCAAAGTCCTTGTGAGGAGAAAACTCCTGTACTTTCCCCCTATGTAGGAATAGTACCATGCACAAGATTCTATTCTCTAAGACCAGGGTTTCCCCCGGACGAGACGAAAATCAATGAAAAAGTGTTATTACCAAATGCGTCAAACAAAGAGAATGACATGGATCCCACCGATGTAGTGTAATACAAAGGTCCTAAACTGCCTTCTCCAAACAAGCTGTAGTTATCACCCGACCCAATTGGTTGTTGGAAAGCACCGCCGAGCGAGGGGGACAGAGGAAGTATATGACCCTTACTGTAAGGGATAGCATTGAAAGGGACTAAGGTTCCCCCAGTAGAGCCTTGCACAAGAGAATTTGAGATCCCTGCCCCTAGACCCATGGTCTATAAGGTGAAGTAGGTAAGGATGGAGTTCAAATCAAATCTGACCATCCCATATGAAAATGGAGGGTTCTTCACACTCTACGTGAATGGAGCAGTGGTCACCGCCGATGAAGGTATCATGCCACTTCCCGAGGTAGAGGGGGTCAAGACCTCTATGGTCCAGACCAACGAAGGTGGGTTAGGAGGCAACATACCTCCTTTAGTAGTAGTCGAAATGAGAGTATGAGGACTCCCGGATGAAGTAGAAACATTTTATTCCATCAATGTCTGTAATACTATCTGATGCTCGTAAATGTTACTCTTAGAGGGAAAAGTTGTACCAAGATTGGTGCCGACAAGTCAGTGATCGGAGGGTTGGCTAGCCTGAGAGATTCCACTCCAAGGTTAGAAATAGTAGGTTCCTCTAGATTCGAGTAATCTCCTCTCGAAGCTAGCTTGGGCACAGTTTCCTACGACCCAGTTTCTTTGAATGACCCTTGTTGGTCAAGTCTTGGCTATAACGAAGGCGGTGGTGGCTCTAATGCAACCGACGGTAGGCTCTGAAGCCTTCGTGACCAACGAAGCTCCTGATCTTCCACCTTGTGAAAATATCAATGACATAGTAAGGATTTAACTAGCATTTTAAAACCAAGCACACACTAGAAAAGATCCTATAATATAAACCAAACAAACCACTATCTAGTTGGAAGAACAGTTACACTAACCAACACTAGAGAAACTTACCGATGCAAGTGCAACTTGAACATAGAAGCACCCTCCGGGCATACTTTGCAAAGTGTGACCCGACATCTATCTTAGGTACTGCGGTATACCCTCACAGTCACCTGTGTAAGTCCCTAGAATAAAGGCAACTGAGTCGCGAGCTCGTGAACAATCACCAAGTAGGTACAATCGACAGTCAAGTGGACCACAATGAGCAGGATAACAAGTTCGAAACCTACCGAAGGTATCAAAATAAAATTTTCCAAAAGACAACAGAGGATCTCGAACGGATTCGAGTTCCATGAATCTACATAGGAAAATGCAAGCGATAGTATTCCCACGACAGATCCTCAATATGTGTTCCCCACTACGTTTAGTCCAGCTTTGGAGGGGTCATCTCTACTACCTTTCCTCACATGACCTCGTGTTTAGCCCCTATGTTAGAGGGGGGTCCCGAATAAATTTCATGTCACTGGACTTTAACAATCCCTAATTTTGACTCCGATGTTTTTTTAAAATCCTTGAAGAGTTTCCTCTCCAACCTAATTCAAGGCTCTAACCCTAAACTAGATGGTTGACCCTACAAACAAAAAAGTCTAATTAATTTAAATTTAGCGTTCGTTTTAATGGCTTGTTTAACTCAAAGTATATAGCAGTGAAAATAGTGATGTTTACGAGAGACGAAAAGAGGAGAAAAATACAAAAATCTGAAAGAAAAATTACTTCTAGTCAAAAGTAAAGATTTACAACTAACTCTTTGTAAACAACTTTTTCATAACTAACTTTTTCATGATCTTTAAAAAGAATACCTAAAAAAAAATTTCGCTCGAATACGAGTTACTTACGTTTCAAGAAATCACTAAAGAACTTAAAAAATTA
>JZKD02S0131856.1:261438-280608 GCA_000966675.3 Picea glauca
GTGTTTAGCCCCTATGTTAGAGGGGGGTCCCGAATAAATTTCATGTCACTGGACTTTAACACTCCCTAATTTTGACTCCGATGTTTTTTTAAAATCCTTGAAGAGTTTCCTCTCCAACCTAATTCAAGGCTCTAACCCTAAACTAGTTGGTTGACCCTACAAACAAAAAAGTCTAATTAATTTAAATTTAGCGTTCGTTTTAATGGCTTGTTTAACTCAAAGTATATGGCAGTGAAAATAGTGATGTTTACGAGAGACGAAAAGAGGAGAAAAATACAAAAATCTGAAAGAAAAATTACTTCTAGTCAAAAGTAAAGATTTACAACTAACTCTTTGTAACCAACTTTTTCATAACTAACTTTTTCATGATCTTTAAAAAGAATACCTAAAAAAAAATTTCGCTCGAATACGAGTTACTTACGTTTCAAGAAATCACTAAAGAACTTAAAAAATTAACTCTTTTTCCTATCAAGTAAAATAACTAACTCCAACTACTTTACCAAACTAAGAATGAAAAATCTTTTTCTTTTTTGAAAATGCTTCAAACAGGAAAAACTTAAAATAAATATTTTTTCTCTTTTTTCAAAGCAAATAAAAGGGGGGAAAGGAACTGCAAGACAAGACTGAAACATACCTTTGACCTACTGTGGATCACAGGGAATCACTAAAGACACCAAACAAGACAATAAAAAATTCAAAGACTCCCTTAAAACCTCTTCAGAAGTAAACACAAGAAACTTGAAACAGACAAGAAAACTGAAATATAACCCAAGCTATAACTGTAAAAACAAAGACATTGAACTTTGTCAATAAACCCTGAGAAGTATAAACCTCAATCATGAAAGAGGTTGGCTGCCTCTTTTTCAAAAATAGTTTCTTGAACCAGGTACACTATTTTTGTTTCAACAACCTACATATGTATGCGGGCTGTTTACTAGACAGGGCGTGTATGTACACAGGCTGACCCATTGTAGGGCACATACACCTTTGTATTTACTCAAAAAATAAATAAAATAGATTGACTGATAGGGTAGGGAGAACTGGTATGGCACCAAAAGGTGACCAAAATCCCTTAAAATAGTCAAAAGACTCAACAAAAACTTGAAAGGTAGAAAAACCAATTAGACACCCAAAATCCCCTAAAACCCTAGAGGCTTTCTTAGTACGGTCGCTAGTTCTGCTAGTGGGAAAACCCCCCTCCAACTACACCAGGGTTTATAATGTAAGGAGATCAATTAACCTTTTAAAAGTCAACTACTTCTCTTAACTACCCCAAATATACCCAAAATTTATACAAGAAAAGAAAAGATGAGAGAGATTGGGTAACTGTACCTCTACTCCGCATTCAGTGATGATCCCCTCATGCTTGAAATATTTGGTAACTACACGCCTCCTCCCAAGGTTGGGTTGCATTCAAATATAGACAAACATAAAGCTACAGGCATGCAATTGATACACAAATTAGGGTTAGATGTTAGAATGTCAAAACACAAACCATTAAAAGCATTCAATACACCATGATTTGGGACAAGAAAAGTACTTCTTTTATTAATAACTTAATGATTATACCTTTACAACCAAAGACAGATACTGCTCCATGAACTTGGTTTGGGATCCTTTTCACTAATCCCCAAGTGCACCTATGTATGGCTTCTCCTCTCAACCTTTTGATCTCTTCTTGGGAAGTGAATGGGTTTTGATGGAGGAAGAAGGGAAAATTGGGGAATGCTGAGGAAATTCTCACAAAAGGGTTGCAATTACTTAGGGCAAGGAGGGGATATGAAATGGGTAGATTTTCATTGTTCTTATGTCTATATGTGGAATGATACCCCAACACCTCCTTTTATATGATAAAAGGATGGTTATTCGGTTGGGTGACGAGCTATAGGTGGTGGATTAGTTGGGAGACTACCCAATAGCCCGTAATCTCAATGAATTCCTTGCAAATTTTTATTTTTTGCAACTTTTGCAAGTATACGCGGGTTGTAGTGGTGCATCATGCATATGTACATGGGATGTAGTGGTGCAACAAACATATGTACACGAGAAGTATTGGTGCATGGTGCGTACATCTTCAAAAAATTGGTTTTTTAGAAGAGCACCTCAGTGATGGCTTGGAAAAAATGCAAGTAAGAAGGCCAAAGGCCAGATATGAATGTGTAGAGAAATTTAGGGTTATAACAACAAGGATATAAGGCTTTGGACGATTTCCACACATGTAGAGACATAGAGTTTTGTGGAAATACCTATCTGATGCTACCATGCATTAAAAAGCACGAGGAGGAGGAGGAGGAGGAGGAGGATCGGATGTGGATGTAGGGTCAGATAGATGTGGAGGGGAAGTAGGAGGAGGAGGAGGAGGAAGAGGAAGAGGAGGAGGAGGATCAAATGTGGATGTAGGTTCATATACATGTGGAGGGGAAGCTTGAGGAGGAGGATCGAATGTGGATGTAGGTTCATACACATGTGGAGGCAAAGCAGGAGGAGGAGGAGGATCAGATGTGGATGATGGTTCATACACATGTGTAGGGGAAAAAATAGGATCAACAGATGGTGCATTCAACTCATGTGGAGGAGAAGCAGGAGGAGGATGATGACAATGTGGTGGAGTAGAGGATGTGGATGGGTATACTGATGAGATAGATGGAGTAAGATCATGAGCATGACTCCTCAACCTCTCGATGAGGTTGATGAAACCAAAAATGTGACACATCAACAATGTCATGTCATGAGGAACAATCCTCCATATTGTAGGGAGATTCTTTACCCACAATATGTCTCTAACGGGTGCGGGTACCACTCTGTGACTAGTCATGACACCGCATAACTTATCCGCCACTTCTATCCAGACTCTTCGATATAGCCTTATTGGCATGTGGGGTATCTATATTGTAGGCTAGTCCTTTTCCTTCTCCATAACCTCATCCCATTGGGGAGGCTCATCCC
Source organism: Picea glauca (assembly GCA_000966675.3). Classification (NCBI taxonomy): domain Eukaryota; kingdom Viridiplantae; phylum Streptophyta; class Pinopsida; order Pinales; family Pinaceae; genus Picea; species Picea glauca. The sequence continues at coordinate 264,385 of JZKD02S0131856.1, forward strand.
CAACATATGTGCCAATCTATGCAAAACAATAAACAATAATAATAATATAATTGAAACAAAATGTTAAAATAAATTACATGTGCATTAAATAAGACATAAAATTGTGCAACTAGATTTATCAAAACATAATGATAATATTAGCTCTATGATTTGGTGGCTTAGATACTATAAATTGGATGTTTGGACATCCTCTCCAATCCAACCCTGTGTACGGGTATTGTACAATATCGAGGATAAGATTTTCCTTGCTAGACAAGAAATCACATACATCCCTACCGAATGGAGAAATGGGAAACTTAGGTTGTACCTTACTGGGAATCAACTACCCCCACATGTGCATACAAACATCGAGCATATGTATAGTTCAAAAGGAGGTACTATTGGCCGAGTGGCATGAACCCTCTCAAAAAATAGTGTAAATAACTCTAACACGAATGGGAAGAATCTTGTCCCATGTACAACTACACGAAAATGATCTAATGCATGACAAAACCGTCTCAAAAAATTCTCCAACCACCTAATCAATTGGGGACTCTACAATAAACTATCTAAAACATCAAAGAGAAAATAATGCACTACCCATCATAGATATACTATGACAATACTGAGAGAATAAGACACATGAACCTAACGTCCTCTCTACCAAATTAACATATCCACAGTTGACCACCAATAACTTGAAACTATGAAGAGGAATGAACCTTCAGATGGACATATCTCTGCATATATGCTAGCTGGGTCTCTCCTGCAACACCATGCGATAGCTCAGGGAACTGGGGAAAAGCCTCCCCCCTCCTAGACAACCCAATGATGAAATAAACATCCTCCTCCGTGGGATGATACCACAGATCGAGACTGACCCAGAACCTTTGTTTCCCATGATCCCAATGATGGATCGACAATGGTAACAAAAAAGAGTTCTCCCTGAGGGATGTACCCTTGTGATAAAACTTCAAGAGGCCAACATGCATCAAAAGGTCATGTGTCAGCTGTGAAATAGGGTGAGGGAACAACTCCTCCCCCTCCCTGGGCTCCCACTCACGCAAAAATGTGTGTGTCTCGACTTGTTTTTGTTGATGCTACCCCTCCTCTCATCCTCTTAGTCTCTGATTCACATACAAATATTGTTTGGAACATATATATAGTTTAAAAAAATTGAAATTATAAAACACACACATATATAAATAAGTTGTATTTAAAAAAATATAATTTTTTTTTTTTAAAAGGTAACTGGTGCACCTAAAACAGAACATACACTCCACCCACAATTCTCTATATCATAAAAACATCACCTCCATGTGATGTTGTTTCTAACACTCATCGATGCACCGCCATTTATTTTAGCAGTGCATCCCATAAGATGTATCGCACCGTTAAATTGTGAAATAATCATCCCAATGCCCTTCTATTTACAACAATGGTGTTGGCATGCAATGGGAAGATTCGGGGTCAAACATTTATTCACCAAAAAATCCCAAGATACTGGCCCTTTCAGCATTACCCGCAACAAGGTGAATTATCACACAAAGTAGCTATGGGGACCGCAGGAACTAGGTTTCCACAGTCATGGGGGAATATGAGGCATTCATTCTTTACTGTTTAATTAACATTCATTCGTACATTCTATGTGCAAAACCATAATATCATAATAACCTATCTCATATATTCATTCAACATATGCATGGAACCATTCGATCATATAATGTATTCATATTAACCAATCATTATGTGTGCACATTATACAGAATAAACAAATAAATCACAACAACATACACATCATAAAAAAATGATTTAACGTGGTTCACCCCAACTGGGCTACATCCAAAACAAATTTCTTCTTATATTATTCATTCACAGTCTTCCTTACAATGGGTGTGCACTGTGCTCATACAATGATCTTTAGTAAAACCCAAACCTACTCATGTCGTTATATGTTGTAGTACATAGATACCTCTAGATCATACTCATCCACTTGACAAAAATACAGTACTAAACTTATGAGCTACTCAACTACTCAACCACTCATTCCCTTCTTCTCTAATCATCTCTTTATACCCAAAACCCATTACATATTTATAGTTTTACAATAGGGGTTATCCCATTACAATGTGGAAAAAATGTCCCAAAACTACTAACTAACTTCCATCTCGTGCACACTAACTCCTTAAAATGCACTATTTGCCTTATGCGTGCACATCTTCTTTGCTGATTTTTCATGTGATCCGCTTCTACACGATTCCCAAAACTTACCCAAAATGGCCTGCTCCAACATGCCCCCAAAACTCACCTGTGGCTCGTCTCGAGCCACTTCAGGCTTGCTTCCATGTCGCCATGAACTTGTGAAATATTTCTCATGTGGGCACGAACTTTTCTTTGACTTGTGATTCCTGCTACAAGATTGATTTTTCTATCGCTACTGTAATATGCGTCTTCTTCTTCTCTTCATTGTATTGTGATTCCTTCCTTGTGACGTGTTGTGTAACTACCGATTCCTATGCTATTTGGAATGTTTCTTCTTGCAACGTCTCTAACTTCTGCACACAAGCCTGTTGTTCTACTCTTAATTGGCTCATGTCTAAGTATAACTTCCTATTCTTTGTGAGTGCATTCATATTTTCTTCTATTTGCAGAGTGCTCATGGTTTCCTTGAACTTTTGCACCCTATCCTACATAGCCTTCAACTTTTGCCTGATTTATTGCAGCTTTGCATCTTTTTTCAGTTGTGTCCCCACTTGTGTGATTTATTCATACAATTTGGCACACTCCTATGCTAAAATATTGATCCTTTCTATTGTCGTTGTTACTGTCTTCTCTCTTTATTCCCTTTCTTTTGGTGGTGTGCTCGATATATGGTGCACTTCTAGATCATTAATATTTGTGCAGAAGCCTTGAATGGGTTCGCCAATCTTCATAACTTGTGCTTCTAACATGGTTTCTTCTTGTATAAAAAAATTGAGAATGATATTGTAAACCCCCTTGTACTATCTATTTTAGTCTCTCTATTCTCTGCTGCTCTCTATGAAAACTACGAATAAAAGTAACTTCTAGCTTTCAAACTTTCCACTGCTCTTATCACTTGTCTCCAATTGTTTTTGTTATTCACGACAAAACTTACTGTCCAATCCACTTACCTTCATATTCAACTCTTTCCTTAACCTTTCATTAAATTTGTATCCTCGACAAATTATGCATTATATTTTATGACATGTCAAAATCTTCTTTCCATTCTTCATTTATGGTTACGCAGTACCACTACTTCACCATCATGTCCACTCTTAAATACTTGTCCCATCAAGTTGGATATTTAATGCCTTCAATCATCATCCACATGGATCTTTATCCTTTCCTTATTTTTTCATACTCTCTTTCTCGTTTTTGCGCAGTTCACCTTCCTCTTTCTTGTCTGCATCATTTTCTGATTCATACTTCCAACCTTCAAACTCCTTTATTAATTTTCTTCTTTTTCTCTTTTTATCTTTTTTATGTCTATAATACATTATGGTACAAGTACTATGGTACACATATTGTGCATTGAGACGAGTGCATGGAAGCCTGAATGTCCCTATATAGTTTCAACCGACTACCATTAACCAGTCCTTCCACAAGTTCTCCAATTGAACAACACCTGCATTTGTCACAAACATGATCACGTATAGTCCTAGAAAGTGCATCTAGAACTTCCTTGGGTGCTACAAAAACTTGTTTTCATAAAGTAACACTAAGTCTCGTGTCTGAAATTTCTTCTGTTTTATGTTCCTTTCATGCCAAGCTTTCTCATGCACTTTTTTCACTTGCTGATGGAAACCTGCGACAAATTGGTCTTCTTCGAGTTCTACTAGTTATGGCAGTCTCTTTTCCATTGCACCAGAATCTGTAGCTACTACAACCACTCTAGAAAATATTTCTATTGCATTCTTTAAACCAAACAACATTACAGTGTACTGGTAACAACCCCATACTATCACAAAAGTGGTCTTATATCTGTCTTCTTGCACAATCTTGATCTAGTGGTATCCTGAGAATCCATCTGTGAAAGAGTGAGCCTCCTGCCCCCCTACATTTTCCAGTACTTCATCTATAAATGGTGTAGGAAATGGATCATGTAAACAAGAATCATTCAAATTTCTCAAATCTACACATATCCTGATTCCTCTTGTCTTCTTATTTTGCACTACCATTGGAATGATCCATTCCGATTCTTCAACGGGTTCTATAATTCTAGCTCCTAACATCATGTCTATATCTTATTTTACCTTCTGCTTATATGGGAGGTTCATTCTATATGGTATTTGTCGCACAAGCTTGACATCCTGTTTCAACAATATCTTCATCTCTCCTAACTCTCCAACGATTCCTTTAATCTATGAGAATGTATTTGGAAATAGATGTTGATACTCATGTAGTAAGTCATCAATCTTCTTGGCTGTCTCATCGCTCCAGTAGTATCCTATGTTGGAAAACTTCGGCTTATATTTTGTACTAATGTTCACTTTCCATGTTCTTAGGGGATTTGCATATATAGTTGACTCAAGGTAGAATCCTTCTACTACGCATTCCCCTTTAGTTTATGTTATCTGCAAATTCCTTGGGACTTCATCCTCATGTTCTTATTCAAAAACATTATAATAGTGCAAGACCTCTTCGACTGTTGTGGTAACTCTAGGTGTACTATATATCGAGCCTTCTGTCACAAAAATATTATTCTTGATAACCTGCAAGGCTGAGTCAATTAACGAATTATTATTTTCAAAACTGAATGTTACCTTGAATTTCTCAGTTAATTCTTTCCAATCCCCTGTCCCTCTACACACTTCTAGTTCGATGTACCAATTCTTTGAGATAATGTCTAGAGTATGCACAAATAAGTGTGTTCATTCTTGTTGAGTTGATGATATCCAATTCGTGGTAAACTTCGTAATATGGTTTGTTGGGAAACTTAATCCATTATACTTTTTCTTGATACTTTCATTCTCTGTTTCGAATTTGACTTGTAATAACCTTTTGCACTACTGCCAATCTCTTATTCCATCCTTGTGCGTAGCCCACCATCTCGCAGGGGTTTCTTTCAATGAAACATCTAAAGCTAATAATATTTTCTAATATGATATTTGTAATTTAAATTCTCCTAATAAATACACTACATCAATTAGTCCATCATACCTTGGAGGTTCAACTATTTCAGTTCCAATCCATCGTAGTGCGTGGTTAATCCTAGCGCATTTTCTTGTTGATACTTCATGCAGTCTTTGTTTCCAATTCTTCAAGGCTTATTTTGAGTATGAAACACATGAGATGATACTCCTCCAACTAAGTACACCTTCAGTTGTAGGATTCACATAATAATCCATCTGCACAATCATATTATACATATTATCAAGTTATTTTCTCTTTACTGGGTCTACATATCTTCTTCCTTCAGTCGGGTCTAATGACGCAGTAACCTTCAAGTCTTCTACTTCGAATACCATCTATATCTTCTTTAGGTCAATGATATTCTAATTATTAAATGCCCAATAAATTCCTAATAGTGTTGAATAAGGTGTACTACAATCTACTATTTCGATCACTTTGAAATATGCTACATTGCACACTCCATCAATAATGACACTTACTGTTGTCAACCTTCCCACTAAAAAGATATTATGTTGGTTCACTAATCTCAAATGGATAGGTGACCAAATTAGTTTTGGCTAGCCCATCAGCTCCCAAGTCGGTCTCGGGACAACATTCACATCAGAACCTAAATCTATAATGATATTGTCCATGTCATAATCTTCTATATGCGTGTTGAGCCGAAACTCCCTACTTGTTCTCTTCTTACTGTGCACCTGGTTAAATGCTCTATGTGTGAGATGATTCTCTTTCTCTTGGGAAAAATGTTCAAGCATTCCACGCAAACTATTCAAAGAAGATTTATATTTTTTTAATTCTAAACAACTTCTTAAGAAACTTTGCAAAGTGATTACCTTTCCAGCTTGCTTTTCTGAATGGTCCTAGACTAGAGGCATATCAAACAACGATGGTCTATCATACAAGGTTGGTGTTAACACATAAGATTGTATGGGTCAAAAAAATTCACCTTAGTTTTGTTATTTGAGTCATAAGGTTTATAGGACATAGGTTTTGAGTATTTAGGTTGTAATCATAAGTTATATTTGGTTTCAGAATGAATAAGGCTATGTATAGCCTTGGTCTAAAATTTGAGCTATGAGATTGTTATCATGACAGGTAAAAAACCTCATGATTCATACCTTTGGTTGTTTATATCATTTCCTTGACATGTCATACATCCAGGTTGTACTCAAAGTATCCCCTTTGTCACTATAAATCCATTCAAGTGTGAAAGCTATATTTGAGTTGGCATTGTGAATTGGCACTACGAACTAGTTAAGGAAGAGGGTTGTGGGTTGGATAGGTTGCAAGAATCCTGTTGCAAATTCAAAATTACAAGCATTGAACTCATGGTCATCAGATAATACATGAGATTTTTTTTATTGTTTGGAGGTCAGGAAGGGTTTGGCTACTTGATTTTCTTTTGGTGCTACAAACTGGCTCAGGCGCTGTGAATTTAGACAGGCGCTACGAAAGGTGCTACAAAATGTGTTGCAGAAACTCTGTTCTAAGACCGATGAACTTATATTTTTGACCAATTGAATTCCAAGAGGATTTATGGGTGAAACATGATGAATTTTTAAAATCCAAATGAGGTTATTTTCAATCACAGACCCAAGAACAATAAGCTCTTTCATTTTTCACATAGGTGTCACGGATTGGGAGATTCATAGGAATTTTTGAGCCCTATTTTTTCAGTTTTCATGATTTCCTATTTGAGGCATGTTTTGTGACACATATTCCAGACATCTGGAGATGAATTTCAAGAAACCTGTTTTTATTTAGAACGATCTTATCTACAAAATCCATTCTCATATTTTACACAACTATTATATTTTGATAATTACATGTGACATTTTGAATCCTAGTTTTCAGAATTTTGCCTCCTGAAAAGCAGGAAATCAGTTAAAACGTGTCATTCTCTGTTTGTAACTATTTCTATTTTGGGAAAGAGGTTGGACTTCGAATTGGTGAGATGGAAAGGACCTATAGTGATATATATTTCATGGTACAATATTATAGTAGGGTTAGAAAGAACTAAGGGAGGAGGCATAGTAATAGAAAATGAACTATTTTTTTTTTGCAGCTCTGTATACCTCACTGAAGAGCATGTATTTCAATTGATGTTGCTAATACTAATCTGGAACAGAGTTAATTCCTTTTTCTTTTAGTTTCTGGTTATGTGTGAAGGATTCTTTCTATTTTTTTTATGCAGCAAAGGATTTGACTGTGTGAAAGCATCATCATAAACTTCTTTTAATTCTTGAAGTAGGAGGATATTTATTTATGGAATTTTCTTCAGGGATTAGTCAGTTGGACTAGATGTACACCTGCACTATTCTATTTATGTTTCTTCCTCATTCTTCTTTGCAAATTTTATCTTGTTTCTGTTTATATTTGTATTAGAATTTCTCTGTGGGAACATGGTCTGATGTAGACACCATTGTTCATTGATGAACAATTTTTATTAGCTCCCTCCCACCTTTCAAAATTACACTTGTTGTTACATTTACCATTACAAATATATTTGATGGGTACTAGACTTATCCTCTAATATTCTAAGCGTGACTCTTAGTGCTAACAGATGGTACAGTCAAAGTTGATGCTATCCAGTATGGTCCCATCAATTATTTTCTTTCTTGTTGGTAGGTCTCTTTATCTTTTCTCATATCAAACAATGGTAATGGCTCCGCTTTTTTCCTTACCCACCGGTGAATTTTATTCCCTTGATCCGCCACATCCGCTCCAATTATCGTTCCTCCACATGTAACTGTTTATATATTAGATTGATCATCTTGCGCCTCTATTGCTATTATATCTACATTTGCATTCCTCTTTTCTTGCCATTTTGCTATTAACTGTGGACAATATTGCATCGCATGGTCTATTTCTTTGTAATACTTACATGTCGTGCATGGATTTGGGCAATCGTTTGCTAAATGTCCGAGATTATTACAATTATAACATATAATAGGTCCTCTTCCTCAACCTATGAAGTCTCCATTTCCTCCTTTATTACAACCTCCTATGGGAGTATTAAACTGTGGGACTCCCCCTTCTGCTTCTTCACCTTGGACTCTATAAGAATATGTAGTGCACTCTCTCATTAGGTCCAATGCATGACAATCCTTCTTGTCATGTATGACATACTTCCATAAATTTCAAAACAAATTCCTCGTACTACTCTGGTATTTCTACATCAATGGGAAATTATGAGGGTGGTGACTCACCATATTACAAATATCACACCATAGCCTTAATGGGTTCAGAGCTCCCATATTCAAATATTTTTGGAATGATGGACACTCATATTTATGATGACCTTTTGTTTTACAGGTGAAACACCAGACTCCCTCACTCTTTTATTTTCCTTTTATAATTTCCTGTATTTGAATAGTCAGTGCGACCATATATGATTGAACTCAAGCCATCCTCACGTTATTTTCTCCTATAGAGGATGATTCCAATTTCATAGCAATTTCCATAGCTTTTGATTGCGTCACAATCTTCTATTGCGTCAAAGGGCAGTGTATATGCAACAATAATCCTACAATAAACTACTCTCTATGTTGTTCATTCAAAATCTAGAACGTTAAATGATATTTTAATATCTTAAACCTTTGATCATAGTCCCATACTGATTCATTTACTATTTTCTTGATCTTCTTTATTTCTATAATGCACTGTGACTGAGACTTACGCTTATGGAATTCTTTCAACAAGACTTGTCTTACCTCTTCCAATGTTCTTGTCTAACCCACAAGTGTAGTATTCTGATATTTCATATACCATAATAGTGCATGATCTATGCAAGTTGTCGCCAACTGGGAAATTTTCATATCATCATCTTGGATGTTCTTCAAAAACCATATCATGTCACAAATGAACAAATGTTGTTTTGGATCTTTTGAACTGACCCCTTGAAAGAGAGGCATCCTTAAGGTGGGATCTACCCCTACCATCGTGTTCTACGTGGTATTCTTTCCTGATACCACTAACTGATTCGGACTTGATGCACTACTTCTGCTACTTTGGTTACTTCTAATACTATATTTACTTCCTCCACTAACTACAATTGCCAAAACTTTCGATCTTACCTCAATTCTTGGTGACATACACATGGTCGTGGTTCGATGCATATCCCGATCTGAATGGGATCTTCTTCTATTGGACTAAGATGATGGATATTTTCTTCTATGAGTAGACTCCCTTCAATCTGGAATATTTCACCAGTATCTCTTTTCTTGATCTCACTATGCTTCCCCTCTCTCTCATCCACAATCCTCTTATTATTCGATCTAAATATCTTACCACTATGCAATACTCCAATTTCTTCATTCGTTGCACACTCTTCTTCACTCGACATCTTTAGCCCGTCTGTTCCTCATTCCTTCTTTTCATCTCTCTCTTTTCTCATATCATTTCTTGGTCAACCCCCAATTCCCCTATGTGCATGAAGGTTCTTATTAATCAGATTCCATTGTCATCACTCCTTTTTTGCATAACCACATTTTAATCCACATAGATATTTAATTCAAGTATATTCCACATGGTCCCTTGAAGAATTATCTTTCAACATCATTGTACGACTGAGTACAATCTATGGAAAATTAAGTAACGCTACCTCGCATCACACTATCTAACCAGTAGTCATCTGCACATGATGTCTTATTGCTTACTGCAATAACTTGTCAGATCAATTCATGAGTTGAATTCCTCAGAACCAAAGTCCGATATGTTCAATAAATCTATGGATCTACTCTGCTAACACATTTCAGAATTCAACAAAGAAAATTTCATGAAAATATGTAAAAACATACCTTTGTGTTAGCACAGGGGTAGACCCAGGGTTCAACGCTTCAAAAATGCACCAACAAAACCCTAACTACCGGCCCTTTTGGCAACACCTGCGAAGTAGATGAAGTCTCACCCGAGGTAGAGGCAGGGGGGGTTGCAGGACTCAAGTGTCTACAACCTAGATAGGACATAGATTTGTGATCACACCACTTCACAAATCACTTAGACGACAACATACATTAAGTTATGATCCTTATTAACATCACATATTAACCCTAATTATAGATCAACGAAGTAACAACCAAGATTAAGCACACCTAACCATTTAGCACATAGGATTAGAGTAGATCTAGAATTTATTCACATCATATATCACTAAGCATTCATAGACCTATCTATAATACATAAAGAACAATGCACTAAGAAAATAAATACATAAACACCATGAAAAACATTGCACAAAGCATAACAACACAAGATATACGTGGTTCACCCCAGTGTGGGGCTACATCCACCAACTCTTCTTCTTATTTATTAGTCTCCTTCAATATTCTTAAAGGCACAAAGCCACAGAGCCGACTCCACCAAGGGACAAGAGATTGACGTGCACCTCTCCAGATCCTCCTTCCCTGAATTAGGTCAGGGCACAAAGCACTTACAAAACAATTGTACTTAGTTCTGCAGGCCTTAACACATTCGTGCACAAAACTCACTAGCCATTCGCTAAGCCAATCAATGAATAGTAACTTCTTACTTGCACTAAGCCACTCTAGACGGGCTTTGCTCTAAGTCCTATCTAATTATTTATACATTACAAAGGGGCCTAAACATGGGTAAACCCATGGGCCGACATCCCATACCCATTACATAAACCCTAAAACCAAAAAATCCCACAAAATGAGCGAGATACTACGATATCCGCTTCACCTGGGCGCTCCGTCTTTGACCAGCCTCTCGAAGTCCCAAAAATGGTCAAACATGACCAAGGTACTCCCAAAACTTGGTCAAGGGCCAACAGGCCCCCAACACTCACCTATGACTCATCCCGAGTCACTCTGATTTGGGCAGAACTACTTCGAAGGCCTCGAGCTTAGCTCGAGCTTCCTTGACCTGCTACTTTGCTAGAGCCTCCTACTCAGCAAACTCCTGAATGAATTTCTCGGTTACAGGCCCTTCAAGGCGATGTTCTACTGTTGCAACCACTTGTTCCAACTGTGAGCCTTTTCCCTTGATCTCTTCAAAAAGTGTGTAGGCTTCGTCCTGCATCGATTGGAGTATCTATGTCACCTCCATAACTTTTCTCTGAATGGAAGTGACCTGCTGCTGAACTATGCGCTGCTCCTGCAACCTCTTCATCTTCTCCACTACAATAAGCAGCTTCATCTGTGCTTGAAATGTCGATTCTTGTTGCTTCGCCTCCTGGAGCTGTGCCTCCAATGTTCTCAGCTCCGGGTATTCTGGAAGGCGCTCATATGTCTGCACACTTCAAGCACTTAGTTTCTTACATTTTTAATCCAATGCCCTGATTCTTTCTACTCTGCTCCTGGAAGTTTCTTTCCTCTTATCTTGAACTTCTTGCAGAGTGCTCGACATTGCTTGAAGTTCTAGCTCTGCTACTCTTGCTTGAAGCTGCTGAATGGCTTCAACGAGATTCCCCACTTGGATCTCAACTGTCTCTTCTTCCATCTGTGCCAATCCCAAAACAGAGCGAAGTTCTAAAGTCACTGTCTCTCTAACCCCCATCTACTCCACAAGCAACTGGTCTTTCTCTTTCTAGCTTTTCTCTCTTTCCTCCTCAAACTTCGGTCGAAGGTCATCTCTCTCTTTTTGTGCAACCCGAAGTTGCTCTAAGGCCTCCTCCTTTTCTTGCTTCAAAGCCTTTGTGGCATGCTCTTTTTCTTCTTGGGTTCGACGAAGGAGAGCCTTTGTTGCATATGCTAATCTGCGTAATTGGGTGGGCTCATCCCCCAATTCTACACTCTCTGCTGAAGATGGCACAGTAGACACTATGCGACTCGAATGGATAGCTTGCTAGATGTCTTTCAGTTCCTTCTCTATTCTGTCATACAGATTTTATTTCTTCACTTCATTTCTTTGGAGGATTTCTTTTGAGGCATCTTATACAGCTGTGATGATGAGCTCGATATCATCCACTATGAGCACATTCTACAACTGGGGCTTATTGGCTCTGGTCTTCTTCCAAGCTGAGGGTTTCTCTGGAGAAACCTTCCTTTTCTTTGATGTCTCAGCCTTTGTAAGGGGATCCTTTGGCGGTGTTACTTCTCCCTTGTCTTTCTTGTCTTCTTCCCCTTCCTCCTCTTGGTTTACTTCGTCACCTCGTCCTCCTTTAGGAAAGTAAGGCACAGTTTCCTCCGATGCATTATCCTTCTCCTCACTATATATGTCTTGCACTTCCTCGTTTTTCTTATTTTTCTTTGTGATTCTATGTCCATCATACTTTGTCAGGGTGACCAAAGGAATTCTGATGATGTTGGGGTCGAAGAGTTCTTCATCTTCGATCGGTACAAGGAATTCAGATGGCCATTCCTTGGTTATTTCCTCCATGTCTTCATCAGTCAATTTATAGTACGATTGTAGCTCCTCCTTTCTTTCATCCCTGTGCACAGTGATGTAGATGAAGTTTTGGTCTGCATGGAACTTTTCTAGTGGCTTGTACCTATGCAATATGTTTAGGGTCATTCAGGGGAATGATTCAATCACGTGTGTGAGTTGTAGGTAGTATGCATGGAACACCACATTTGATTGCCACTGCTTTGCCATATCACTTGTATATCACAAGGTGGTGAACCTCACGACCAATGGTTCTGATGGCTCAATTTTAGGGAATGTCTCTTCCTCCAACATCTCCCAACTGATAAATGCTATTAATATCAACAACCAACTAAAGTGAAACTCATATCCATGGTCTTACTCTTTGCGATAGTCCTTCTCCAACTCATTGATGAGGTATCTCGCCCAGTTCATATGTATCCCTTTGATACACTTCCTTGTGAGGTCGACTATGAACCCTGTGACCTGCGTAGGGAGGTTCTTTCTGATGAGCTTGCTTGCTATCAACTAACAAGCAAGGTGCATTGCGCAACTCCATTGAGATTACCCTAAGTAAAGGAACTATGGCCTCATGAGACTTACCATGGGAATTCCATAAGGTGTACACTTCCATTGATGTTCATAATTTTTTGGGATATCTGAATCATTGCCCTACAGGGTGGAGGGAAAGTTACCCTAAATTTAATGGCGATCCAGCTCTAGCAGTTACCCATGTCATCAATTATATGAAGTATGTTTCAAACCTTAATGTGCTACATGAGGATGTGCTGATGAAAATTTTTGTATCTTCACTGGAATCAATTCAAAGGAATTGGATTGCACACTCATGTAATCTGAAGAGGATCCCATATTCTACCAGGCTCATTGAATAATTTCTCAAGCATTATCATCTAGCTACCCAGAACTTGCAAGATACTTTCCAAGAGCTCAAACACGTTCTTTGAAGAGAAGGTTTTCCAATGGATGATGAGACAATAGAAGAAGAAACACTTGAATAAAGTTACCAAGAAGATCTTGATGAAGTTTATCATGTTGTAGATCTGGATGAGGCATTTGATGAGGATGAAGTGCTTATATATGCCCTTCCACTTGATGAAGACATCCAGACCTCTGCTTCACCTACACATCAAGAAGAGAACATGATGAGTTACAGTGCTTTTGAAAATCTTAATGATGCTTTGTTCCATGACTGTGGAAGTGAAGAAGTATTAGAGGAACCCTTGGATACAACAGATCCTTTTGAAAAAAGGCATACAAAGAACTTTGCAGTAAGGATCAATCCTTGTGTAATGAAGAGGCAATGGAATATTGTGCCCATGAAGAGAAGAAAGAATATTGATGAAGCGCAACATGTTGAGGCATGATTATATTTCCTCCTTCCTGATGAAGTTGAGGTTGTCTAGCCATGATCTCCTCATGTTCATGAAGTTGAAGAAGCAACTAGCCTCAATGATGAAGAATTTGAATATCATGTTGAAGTTGCCCCAACCTCTTCTCTTCCTGCACACAAAGACAGAGAGATGGTCATTTTCAGTCATGCTAATGATCTCAAGAGAGAACCTTTGGATATGGTTGATGAGAATATACACACTTTCATACAGACTTGGAGACGCAGGTGGGATTTTGGTCATATCATTTTTTATAGAGACCCCATTTACTATATTGAGGGTTTTGATATTATGGTAGCAGTGGGAGGTATTAACATCTATGTGTAACCTTTGACGAGACTAGAATATTTCGAGAAGCAAGAGAAACCCTAAAACGTTGGATAATAACCCTAGAAGACAAGTCAACTCAAGGGAATATTTAATATTGAGTTATTAGCCTCTAGAAAGATAATTTGGCCCAGTCAAGTGAGATATATCAATATAAATAGAGGGTGCTAGAGCTTATTTGACACTCACTCATTCATAACTACATAATATTAGTGGTGTGCAAGTTTGGAGAGGGAGTGCAGTTGCAACTGGGATTTTCGCTTTTGGTTGGACTTGGTCTCTTGGTTATGGTTTGGACTTTATTCTTGGATTTTGGTTATTATTGTTTGGTTCACTACCCTTGGAGAAAGGTGTGATAGCCTTGGTTAGCTATTGGTCTGCTACCGAAATTATTCTTTCTATCAAGGTTAACGTGCTCGGGGGTGGCCTTTGTGCCTATGGTTGGGTGACAATATTGCTATATTTTCTGTGGAAAAATGAGCACATCTCTTTCATTCTAATAGGTTATACACCCACACTATCTTCAGATAGTCTAACCACTAGAAGATAGATTGGGAATTTATTTGTTAAGCTCGATATGTCACCAGTTACAACTACAACTAGGTTTTCTAATTATGCAACTGCAATAAACTCTAACTCTTATGTTTGAGCACTTCGGATGAAGTGTTTGACCTAATTTATTGACATCCTAGTTGTTAGCATCAGAAGTCACTCCTGGATTGCTTGCAGGAGCAGAGCCTGACACCCATCAGTTTAATGTCATGATTTGTTTAAAAGGGGTGATCAAATGGAAGCAAACTCAGAACAATCGTCTCAGCTCAGAAAATAGGTCAGGCATGCACGGGTGAGTGAGGTCTTAGATAAACTTCAAATAGTGAGTTGTAATAAGGGTGAGTAGGGGGAAGACTTGCATGAGAAAGGTATGAAGGTCTATCATAAACATCAAGTTTGTAACAGACTGAAGGGAAAAGTATTCAAACACAAGATCCTCTTACATTCAAACACAAAAGACCAGAGAATACAATAATTCCATAACAAATCCTTTATCATAACATTACTGCAACAATCCACACGAATCATTCGATCATGAACTCTCTGATATTAGACGAAAACATAGATGGAAAAAGGAGAACTGTTTGTCATAAAACAATAAATCTCAAACATAGATACACAACCCAGAGAACTAGGATGTTTGCTGAAACTTTACAGTCGGGAGCTTAGCTCTACCATCGATAGATACAAAAATGGTGAAAACGCCTTCATATACTCCGAACAACAACCACAGCGAAATCAAGACACTGCATTGAAGGCTTTGTGTCTGCATGGATTTCTAACAGTCAACCTCTGAGAGATCGTGCAACTTATGTCAGACGCCATCTAACTCTTTGACAGTTCCAACGACAAATCGACATGCCTTTAATTCATTTCCGTGCTTTCCCATTATGGCAGAGGCGATGTCTAACCACCACCAACAGCTTCAATAACTGCTTCATCGGGATTGAGGCTGGCCCGACCAACTTGGCATCCTTTGGACGTGGAGGGCCTCCCGCGCTGCCACCTGGAATAACTGACTAGCTTGGCGAATGAGTGTGGAGGCCAGCACGAAGGATGGGGTGCATGACAAGAGTGGTGGTGCCGGATCATGAGGATGTGAAGGCAGTGGCGAGGTGTGAGGGGGGCGACAGAAGAGGGCACCTGGCGGAAGACAATCGGCAGAAAGGGGGGAAGACGAGAGGTAATGTACTTGCTCTTTGGCGAGAGGATGATGTGGAAAGGAGCGGGACACATGGAAAGCGACGAGTGGATGATGAGAAGGGAGGAGGACTACACAGACCAAAGAGGGGAGGTGGATGGATGACACACAGCAGCAGGAGAAAGGTGCTTCTAGAAGATGACATGACGGGAGAAGGGTCCACGCTGGCTAATCACAGAGCAGCTGGGAATGATGGGGTTTCGCGAGCATCGTTGATCCCGGCACTAAGATCTCGGTCGTCAGAAAGCTGCGCCCCTGATTCCGGACCCCCCCCCC
>JZKD02S0131856.1:300134-333116 GCA_000966675.3 Picea glauca
TATTATCTACAGAAAGAATCAAAGCATCTTGTAACACATCACCTGTTACATTTGCTTCCTGATTTCTCTCCTGCTATCCATCTCTTTGTTTCTTTGGAGTTCTACAGTCTTTCTTTAGATCTCCTTTCTTCCCACAATTCCAACACTCTATCTTTCCAAGTATGGATTTGGATCTTCCCTTCCTAGAATTGCCATGGTTCCCGAAACCCTTTCCTCTATCCTTTTGTCTTCCCATGTTCTCCATGTTCAACACATTTCCTGATGTCTCACCTGTGATTTTCCATCACATTTCCTCACCAATGATAACACCAACAACATCATCAAATTTTAAAGTATTTGAACTAGAGACAGAGTTACTTACAGCCATGACCAAGCCATTCTAGCTTTTTGGCAATGAGCACAAGATTAGAAGAGCCCTAACCTCATCATCAAAGTCCACTTTTATAGAACTTAGTTGATTAGTAACCATATTAAAATCATTTAAATGATCTGCAACAGACCCACCTTCCAACATCTTCATATTAAATAATCTCTTCATTAGAAATACCTTATTGGACGCCGATGGTTTTTCATACAATTTGGCCAATGTGTCCATCCAACCCTTTGTTGTCTTTTCTTTCGAAATATTAAAAGCCACCGACGCTGCTGCCGACTTATTTTCTATTCCTCCCAATGGTAGGAATAGATCCTTCTGATATAAATAGTCTTCCATTTGCATCTTCCATAACTGGTAGTTTTGGCCGTTAAATTTCTCAACCCTAAACTTTCCATCTTTCGACATTATTCCCACTCGAACTAGGAACCCTCTTTTCCTGCGAGTTACCTTTCGTTCTAATACTAGTTGTTAGAAAAATAGGACTATGGAGCAATAAAATAAAAAAAATGCAGAAACAAAACACAAAAGATACACAATACAATAGAGACACAGATTTACATGGTTCACCCAGTGTGGGCTACGTCCACTAGTGAAATTGCCAGGTCCTTCCTTTATTATTATCCAACATATGAAGGGATACAACCTACAACAAAACCGCTGTAACTTCCTCTTCTTTCTCTCACAGTCTCCTATCTCAGAATACAATATTCGCAATCCACCATATCCGCAATACATTTCCCTCATAAAAGAGGGTTTCCTTCTAGCGAAAAAAACCCTAACATAATCTCTACCGTTAGATCTGCGACCTTATAATGAACAGTCCATATTTACAATGAAATTACAATATACATTTACAAGGAAAATTTTTCTTCAGGGGACGCTGCCCCCGAACCCCCACTGGGGGCCCTCTTGCCCCTAGACCCCCCATCCGGGGGGATAGCCCCCTGGACCCCGCAGAGGGGGTACCCCCCCTCTACACTCCCCCGCATGGAAGAGTGTACATACTTCTGGGGTGTAAATACTTCATGGGGAATAAACACGGTTGAAAGTAAAAGACCTCTAAATCAGGAAGATAATTAGGCTCCACACCCAACACAAATTTATGCACACACTGGACACAATTCCGAAGAACTGGTATTTGGAATTGGAAATGCACAGGGAGACAACACAATGGGAAGAGATAGTCTAGAGGTTCATAGTCACATTTACATTTGAACATGAATCCCCAACTATGGATGAAACTCTACAGGATATTCAAACTAATATCTTCTCAAAACAAGGGCCGATGGAGGTGGTTTCCGTGTGTAGTGAACAAAGAGCCAATATAATTGTCCAAGAGTTATTGGAATTTTATAATGTGTCTAAGGAAGAATAGGATGAGGAAGATCCTAGGAATGTACAAGTACCTCGAAACATAAGGAGAACGAGCAGTAGAAGGGACAGATCTTGAGTCCACCACATACACACAACTGATAAAGACATGGAAGGTAAACATTGGGATGACAACGAATCCCAAGTTTGGGCAGATAGGAGATTATTGGAGTCATGAGACAGTAGAGAAGATTGCATACTTACTTTGAGAATACCAAGACCTATTCCCAATGACATTTTCAAAAATAAAGGGGATAGTTGGAGACTTAGGTGAGATGAATATTCCATTGAAACCAGGTTCTAAGCCATTTTGACATAGGCCTTATAGGTTAAATACAAAGTACAAAGAGATGGTGAAATTTGAACTAGATAGGATGTTGGACACATGAATTATTGAACTGGTAGAAGAATACAAGTGTATCATTCCAATGGTAGTGCATGATAAGAAGACAAGAGGAATTAGGATTTGCATGGATCTGAGGAAGCAAAATGACATGTGTTTACATGATCCATTTCACACACCATTCACAGATGACGTAATGGAGAATGTAGGAGGGCAAGAAAATTACTCTTTTACGATGGATTCTCTGGGTACCATAAGATAAAAGCTACGTAGGAGGATCGACACAAGACCACTTTTGAGACATAGTGGGGGAGTTATCAGTATACAATAATTTTGTTTGGACTGAAGAATGCCCCGATGGTATTTTCCAGAGTTTTGGTAGTAGTGTTCAAGGGATTTATTCATAAGTTACTTGAAGTGTACTTGGATGATTGGGACATGTTCAATCTACTGAAGGATCACATATAAGTACTCAGGATGATGTTGGATAGGTGTAGACAATATCATATTTCGCTGAACCTGAAGAAGTATATATTTTGCGCACCATTTGGAACTTTTTTGGGACATGTAGTCTGCAAACAGGGATTTCCAGTAGATCCATCCAATATTGTAGTAATCCTGGAGCTAGAACCACCTAGATCAGTAATAAAATTGAGTTCAAACATGGGTCATACAGGATATTATAGGAAATTTATTAAGGGATATGAGTAGATCACAACACTAATGAAAAATTTGTTGAAGAAAGAAGCAAAGTTTCAATGGAATGAGGACTGTCAAAAGGGGTTGGACACCTTAAGAAAAATACTGGTAAACACACCGATTTTAATATTTATAGATCAGAACAAAGAGTTCCATGTAAATGTAGACAAATCATCCATAGCGTTGGGAGCAATACTATCTCAACTAGGGGAGGGAGACATAAATCACCCAATTGTGTTTGCAAGTAGGAAGTTGTCCACAATGGAGAAGAATTATACTACCACGGAACAAGAAGGATTGGCAATGGTCTATGCACTACAAAAGTTCATACATTATTTACTGAGGTCTCACTGTAAGATGTACAAAGACCATTCTGCATTAAAATTCTTATTCAATAAGCTAGTGTTGGGGGGGAGAATATGCATATGGATATTATTGTTCCAGGAATATGATTTTGAGGTTATAGTGAAACTAGGGAAGCTGAATGCAGGGCCAGATAATCTATCGCGCATACTATCAGGAGAAGATGCAAGGAATTTATATGATAGCTTACTAGCTGCACAAATATTTGCAGTAAAGATAGTGGATGATTACTTCTCTGACATTGTACAATTTCTAAGTATATGCATGGCTCCATTAGAGATGATAGTGGCAAATAAGAAATAACTGGTAGTGAAAGAAACAAATTATTGGTTGATTGGAGGGAATTTATAGAAGTTGGGTGCAGATGGAATATTGAGTCACTATGTGTTGGAACACAAAATACCAATGATACTTGAAGAATATGATGGGATTGCAGGAGTACATTATGTAGGGATAGGAACTGCACAAAATATTTTGTGCACAAGGCTTTGGGCTTTGGTGGCCTACACTTCACAAATATGCGAAGGAATACTGTTGGTCATGTGATGTATGTCAAATAATGGGAAATCCATCTAGGAGGTATGCAATGCCTTTAAATACATAATTTGCATTGCAATCATTTGATAAATGGGCCATAGACTTTATAGGACCAATCAATCCACAAGCAAGAATATCAGGGGCAAGGTACATCATCATTGCAACGAAATATTTGACAATATGGGTATAAGCAACCCCAGTTACAGATTGCACCACGAAGACTACTGCGAGGTTTTTGTTTGAGAATATAGTCACAAGGTGTGGATGTACACACATATTACTTAGTGATCAAGGAAACACAATTTCTAAATAAGACAATTGCAACATTGACTGAGGAGTTCCAAATCTATCATCATAAGAGTACCCCATATCATCCTCAGGCCAATGGAGCAATGGAGGATTTCAATAAGATCTTGGCAAATGCCTTGACCAAAATTTGCAATGTAGGGAGAGACGAGTGAGAATTAAGAGTTCCTGTAGTGTTATGAGCTTAATAGACTACACATAAAAATATGACAGGACATACACCTATCAAATTGGTATATGGGTAGGAAGCAATGATGCCAATGGAGTTCATTCTATGTAGCATTTGCATTGTAGAAATCACTGAGCTATTGGAAAATAGCGTAATAGAGGAGAGATTGGCATAGTTAGTACAACTGGAGGAAGATCAGTTTGTCACAGGGTTTTATCAGCAAGTTCAAAAGGCTAGAGAGAAATCTTGGCATGATCGACACATCACATAGAAAAATTTTCAAGTGGGATATCTAGTATTACTCTATGACAACAAGTTCATGCAACATCTAGGAAAGTTTAGAGTGCACTCGTCAAGACCCTATGTGATTCAACACGTAACAAAGATAAGTACTGCCTAGTTGGAAACACTGAATGGAGAAGTCATTGGAGGAATGGTGAATGAAAGTCGGATGCAACTCTATAGAGACAGACGATCGTCTGTGTAGTAATATGGGTTGCGCCAAAATACATGTATTATAGTGGATGTACTATAGTAGGAAGGAAAAACACACACAAAAAAAGTAGAAAAAGAAAGAAAATCAAATAAAAAGTAGATAGAGAAAAAAGAAAAAAATTACAGAGTACAAGGCCTTGGAGATTGTGCAGAAGGAATGGTTATCATGCATTAGAATGGAACTGTGTCAATTCAGAAAATAATACACATAAGATAAAGACTGCGAAGCACATAATGGCAGTAGAAAGAACTATTGCGTAGTTTGACAATGACAAGACCGTAGGAAGCATTAAAACACAGAAACAACGACTATAAAGTGGGAATGACAAGTCATAAAGGTGCCGTAGAATTTTAAATGGTAAAATCCACCGAAAATCATGACAGATTGGAATTATGAGGGAAAAATCACACGACGGATTTGGTAATAAAGAGGCACTTATTTAAAAACTCATCAACCACGTTGGTGGATTGAAAAAGGTAGTTAAGACAGGATGAGACATGTATTGTTGTAAATAAGACACAAAAACAATAGAAGGTCATTAATTGTAAGTCATTATTTCATGCAAGAGAGAGAAAACTAGAGAGACCAGAGTGAATATGAGTACACTAGAGCCGAGCTACAACTACCAGAGAATAGACACCCAACTAGTTAAGGGATTTTTCATATAGGATGGATGGCCTCGCCAAAGGTTGGAGTTCCATATGAAGAAATACAAAAACATGAAAAAATCCTAGGAAATACACCAGAGGTCGAAGAGGTACCTGGGGATTCAGCTTCGGCGTCACATGGAAGTTTTTATAGATATTACCTACCATCGAGGATGGATAATGCACCACCTATCATTGTACCAGCCAATGGAAAGTACTCATTGCCGACAACACCAGTTCCACCTGGTGTCATCATGGAAGGAGAGATGCTCAGAAATATTTCCAGCCTAAAGTTGATGGACCATGAATTTACCGAATAGAAAAAATTCTCGAAGTTAGCTAGGGAAAACTATTTGCGCATAAGGATTATACCAGGAACATGAGAAATCTTGTTGGAGACATAGGAGTGGGTGACAAGTCTAAAGAAGGAAAGCATAATGAACTTATTATAAATCCAACATTTCATTTGAAGCTTGTAGATTAATGCATGTAACATCCCCAACCACCTAGGTCATGCCATTCTACTCTGTAAAACACTCTTTCTAAGTTCTGAAACCAAACTTGTAACACATGACCTCCCAGGCCAGGGACTACCACATTAAGAACTTCTCATGTTTTTGATATTCAAAAATGTACATACCCAGCCATAGTCCCGCTGGGATATGGCACACAAAAAATATTGCGGAACTTCATACATATAAAACTTAATAGAAAATTACATTATGCTAAAACACAGATTATTGTGGAAATAATAGTAAGCCTATACATACAACATATACATGAAAAACTCATAAATATAGACATGTACAAATACATGACATCCAAATGAACACATAAATGGTACTTATATTTTTATATAAGACCGCCAACTCTGTGTAGAACTTCCACGAACCTCCTAGCCTTAGACCACACTGGTCATCACTCTCAACAATGGGTCACCCCCGAGCTGGGACTAAAATTCACTCGGGTAAAGGGATTTCTAGGCTAGGCTGAGACAACTGGAAGTTGCACAGTCAATAGGAAGGATTTTGTCCCATGAGCCAACTCACACTAAAAACCTATAGTCTCTCATTCCTCACATTCTTGTCCCACCCCAGGAAGTGTTCCCCTTCTCCGCTCAACAATCCTTCTGCTGCCCCACTTCCCTTCCAGGGATTCAATAAAAGGTCCGACAAGAATTCTTAGAGAACTATAGCTGTCGTTGGGCTCCCTCTGGGAAAATCACTTCCCCATCAACCTCTCTCACCTAGAGAGGGTTTCTTACAGGCCTGACAACCTTCTTCTTCAAACCACATGCCTGACAACCTGCTTCTTCAGTCCAACTCCTTAGTGAATCGAGTAAAGGTGATGGAAGTAGTAAAGCTCGAGTATAGAACAGATAATGGAATAAAGCTGCACTCAGACAAGGAATTGTGTTGGTAGAAACAAAAAATCATTAAGGCACGATAAGGGATCAGGAAAATTACACGTGTGCTATACTTCACAGGAAGGTATAAGATAGCTCAAAAATGCATGTAGCTTCCCAAGGTGCGTGAGTAATGCATAGGTCGACGATGGCGAGGAGGTCTCAATGTGTGAGTGAATGGTGAAGATGAAAAAATAGACTATTTCCCCCCACCTAAGTTTTCATGTACCCTGATTGACACATGGCTCTCCTGGAGCTTGTTTCTCTCCACTTGGGATTCATTCCCTCTTCCATGAGACTTAGGATAAAACAATTATCCTCACCATAGTCTTAAGGAAACAATAATATAATATTCCTCTTAGATTTAATCCCTCAATATTATCCCTTTTCCCAAGTCTCTTAGCCATTCCCTTTCCCTTCCTAGTGGATATTAGTCCCCCATACTCTTTTATCGCGGTCGTTCTACACACAAAGATGTATTTTATTAAGGATATGAGTGTTTACATATACAAAAATAGGCTCACTGGCCTTAGCATCTAGGCTCTCCGACCTAATCATCAAATAATCCTCCTAGGTTATAATAACTTGAATCACTATCCTATAAAACATGTTTACAATTCAGTTGGGGCTCAACCTTGGGGTATTACAATCCCCTCCCCTTATTTTTTCATTGTCCTCAATGCAACTTATTTACATATTACCATCATGATTTTCAAAAATATTAAAAAATATGCGGGTATTTTGTCTGCATAACATCTTCATGGTCCCACATTGCATCATCAAGACCGTACTAGGTCCATTGAACCTTTACTAGCCCTATGGATTGATTCCAGAGCTGCTTGAACTTTCAATCTAGTATGCACACCATATGCACTTGAAAAATTATTTCTCCACTTGAATCACATTCCAATCAATAACGTGATTAGCATAAGGTATATACTTCTTGAGAAATGATATATGGAATTTATTATGAATATACATAGATGCAGATAATGTAAGAATATAAGGTACATATCCAATCCTCTCTAGGATTTCAAATGGCCCACAATAACGAGCTACCAACTTGGAACAATTTCCCAACTTCAGGGAACTTCTGTTGGCCTTCACTTTCAGAAATATGTGATCACCTATGCAGAATTCCCTGTGAATTCTGCCCTTATCAGCATAGCTTTTCTTCCTGTCTTGAGTAGCCTTTAAATTCTACTTTATTTTTGACATCTTCTCTTCCATTTCCCTGAGCAACTTTGTCCCAACGAATTTTGTATCTGTTGGGTTGTCCTAACTTATTGGTGTGTTGCACTTTCTGCCATAAAGTGTCTCAAATGGGCTCATCTTCAAAGATGTTTGGTACCCATTGTTGTAATCAAAATCTACCAAGTGTAGGTAGTATTCCCATTTTCATGGTTTATCCATCACATATATCCTCAACATATCTTCAATCACTTGGTTCACCCTCTATGTTTTCCCATTAGATTCTGAATGATAAGCTGTGATAAAATTCAGATTTGTTCCAAATCCTTTAAATAACCTTTCTATAACTTTGAGCTAAACTTTGGGTCTCTTTCAGACACAATTTCCTTGGGTATACCATGAAATTGAGATACTTACCTCATATAAATATCAACAACACTAGTTTCATTATGAGTGAGCTTCACTGGAATGAAATGGGAAACTTCAGTAAGCTTGCCCACCACTACCATGATTTAATCATGCTTCTTGTTTGTTATGGGAAGCTTGGTGATGAAATCCATTGTCACTACTTCCCACTTCCACTCAGGAATGGGTAATGGATGCAACAAACTAGCTGGGTGCCTATGCTCAACCTTGACCTTTTGACACTCCCAACATTTGGCAATGTACTCAACAATTTCTTTCTTCATGCTTCACCAATAATATTGGCTCTTGACAACTATAATAGTTTTCTGATACCCTAGGTGCCCAACATAAGGCACATCATGCATTTCCCTCAGTATCATAAATTCCATTTCTTGAGAATTGGGTACATAAATCATGTTTCTGTACACGAGAATTTCATCAATTCGTAGCTTGTAATCTTCAATTTTCTACTGCAAATTACCTTGTTGTAATTTTTCCACTAATTCCATGTAATGCAAATCTGATTTTGTAGCTTCTGAGATTATGCCCTTCAAATCAGATTGACACATAATGATGGTTGTAGAATTCAATTCATGCACTCTACTACTGAGTGCATAAACCACCTTGTTCTCTTTCTCTTTGATATTGTTTATATCAAAGTCATACTCACTAAGAAATTCCAACCATCTACTCTGCCGGACAATTAAAGTTGGTTGATCAAATAAATATTTCAGACCATTATGGTCTATCCTCAAGTCAAACCTTTTTCCAATGAGGTAGTTTCTCCACTTCTTCAAGGCATGGACTATGGTTTCCAACTCCAAATCATGAGTGGAATAGTGTCTTTCATGCTCCTTCAACTTCCTTGATTCATAACATACAACATATCCATTCTAACTAAGGACTCCACCAAGTCCTTCTTTACATGCGTCTGTACATACAATGAAGTCTTCATTTGGATCTGCAATCCTTAGAATTGGAGCACTGGTTAATAATTGCTTCAAGTGCTGGAAGTTCTTTTCACACTCCAATGACCACTGAAACTTCACTCCCTTCCTTTGCAAGGATGTAATTGGGTGTGCAATATTTGAGAATCCTGAAATAAATCTCTTGTAGTAGCCAGTGAGACCCATGAAGGATCTAACTTCTATCACACTCTTTGGTGCTGACCATCCTTTAATGGCCTCAATCTTTTCAGGATCCACTGTGATCCCTTCCTCAGATATGATATGCCCCAAATAATGAATTTGGTTCTGATAAAATGAGCACTTTCTCAATTTGGCATAAAATTGATGCTCTCTTAATACTTGTAGTACCATCTTCAAGTGTTTCTCATGTTCCTCTTCTGAATTGGAATATATAAGGATGCCATCCAAAAAGACAATGACAAATTTATCTAAGTAATCTCTGAAAACACCATTCATTAAACACATGAAGACAAATGGTGTGTTTGATAACCCAAATGGCACCACTGTGAACTCATAATGCCCATACCTTGTTCAGAAAGTCGTCTTGCTGATGTCTTCTTCTTTAATTATTACTTGATGATAACCTGACCTGAGATCAACCTTGGAGAATGTTTTTGCATTCTTCAGTTGATCAAAGAGGTCATCCATCCTTGGAAAAGGATACGTATTCTTTAAAATTACTTTGTTCAACTGTCTGTAGTCAATACACAGTCTCAATGTCCCATCCTTCTTCTTCACAAATACAACTGGGGCACCCCAAGGTGACACACTTGGGCATATGCATCCCTTCTTCAAAATCTCTTCAAGCTATATTTTCAACTCCTTCAATTCTTGTGTACTCATCCTGTAAGGAGTCTTGGATATTGGAGCTGCTCCAGGCATCATATTTATAGAGAAATCAATATATCTTTTAGGAGGTAATCTTGGTATTTCTTTAAACACGTCCTCAAGCTCCCTTAGGACTGCATACTATTCAATATTTGACACCTTATCCTTAGGTGTTTCTTCCATATGAGATGAAAATATTGGGAATCCCTTTTTGTAACATTTCTTCAGCTACATTGCTGATATTTATCTAACAGTTACTACCCTGGGAATTCCTTGGACTGTCCTTAGGTTCCCTTCCTTATCCAGACAAGTAAATGCCTTGTTATGACAGTCTAAGATAACATGGTGTTGGTCCAACCAATCCATCCCAATTAGATATTCGTAGGAACCTAAAGGAAAGATGTTTAATTCTGTCTTGATGCTCAACCCATTCATGCCCACTCAACATGACTTAACCAACTCATTAAATTTTCTCTTGGCTTCGGTAGCAAGATGAACCAACCAAGATTTCCCATGCTTTATTATTGGAAAATGAAATATTTCCACCACCTTAGGATCTATATAACTATGACTATCTCCTGAATCAATTAAAATTGCAATGGTTTGGTTGTTGATCATACCTTCCACTTCAATCATGTGTGATTAAAATTCAGCTTGCTTATTGTCCAGGGCTGCATAAATCTTTGTTACATTTCCTCCCATGTCCTCCACTGTTTCATTTTGTTGTACATTGTGAAAAACTCTCACTTTTTCACTTATGTGAGGACAATATCTATACAAATGATCTCCTTTACAACCCCAACATTGAATGGGTGGCTGCCTTGGCCTTTTCCCACTTGTCTCAATCACTCTGGGCTCTCTATAAGCTAGCTGTTCGTGAGGACTATTTCTGAATAAAGGTGGATTATTCCCCTTCTTCCTTTGTTCCATATTGAACTTCTTCTTGTCTTCCCAAGATTTTTGGAAAGTTGGATTTCCTTTATGATGATCATATAGGAATTTAGCTCGCCTTATGGTCTCTTCCAATGTCTCGGGATCATCATATTGAATCTTGTCATTGATGAAAGATGGAAGCCCACTCAGATACCTTTGAATATTAATGGTATCATACTTGATGAAGGAGACATACTTTAATAGTTCTAAAAACCTTCTTTCATACTCATCAATGGTCATATGCCCAATCTTGAGTTCAAAGAACTCTTTCATTTTCTTGTCATAGTATCTCTTAGTCAAGTATTTCTTTTCAAAATACTTCTTGAATTCCTTCCAAGTAACATTTTTCTCTTTGATGTGATGCACCTGGAAAGATAATCCCACCACATGGATGCCTTTCCTTTGAGCTGGTAGATAGCAATTATTCCTTATGCATGAGAAGAATAATTATGCAATTGAAAATATTTTCTCATTCCTAGCAGCCATGTCTTGACATCTTCATCCTTCTTGTGCTCACCCTCAAATATAGAAGGTTTGATTTTATTCATTTCTCCTCGAAGATCATCCACCCAAGACCTCTTCTGATGCTTCTTAATCGGGGATGAACTGGAGTTGTTGGGCGCTCTTCTATTGGAATGATTTGAGGAGCGATGGTGATTTCTGCTAGCACTCCCTGATCTTCCTTTCTCCTCAGGATACCTATGACTTCCTGATTTGCTTGAGCCATTCTCCTTATCCAATTTCTTTTCAATTTTGTCTTGGCTCTGCATTAACTTCATGTTGAAGTATTCCTACTTATCCTTGGATTTCATAAGCCTTTAATTATCATCCTTGTGTCTTTGGACATCTTTCTGCAAATTTCTAATGGTTTCTTCCATATTCAAGTTTTCATTCTTTCCCTCTCCATGTCCATTGGAGTTTTTTCCTTCAATACCCAAATGGACATCCATTCCTTTGATATCATCTTCCTGACTATAAGCCCCATGTGTCTCTTCCATCCCTCTACATTTGGTGTTGATCCGAGTCTCATATAGTTGTTGTACTCTGTAAAATGTCCAACCAACGAAACTTTGTTAGGCTAACTAATTCAACAATTTCATGAAAAATATGAACAATTCTGGTTTAAAAATACATTTGAATTCTTTCTTCTGATTTTTTGAGAAATTTAATGCTCAGTTCAATCTTCTGGGTGAAGAATTATGTTCTATTGTCCAATATCTTTCCATTGACTGCTCCCTTTCTCAATTTTAAGTTTTGAACAGGAAGTTATGAATATTTGAAAATTTTCTTTCTTGGAAGGTAATCTCTATACAACTATTCCTCTTCTTCAGAGCCAAAATGGCTCTTGGAACCATGTTAGATCCTCTCATAAAGTACATAGGAATTATTCACATATTTAGGTGTAGGTATGTATATCTTGGAACCCCATATATTCCTTATTATAACCCCCTTATGTCTTTGAAAAAATCAATTCAGGCACTGGCCCCATTTTATTTCGACTAAAGTCACATAGGACCAAGGGCTATCACCAAGTGCTTAGCTGATGTGTGCTTATTCAGAGCTTCATGACTTCGAGGCTCTATAAATTAGGGTTTCAGAGGTTCTTACTGCATCATATCTTATTTCTCCCGAATGCCAAACCAACGAACTCCCAGAGTCTTCATCAACAACCACGCACCAGGGGGGTGCTACGTGGAAGAAAATAAGGAGCGGACATGTGGCCCTATTTGATGGTGACATGTGTCATATAATAACTGAAACGATAATTATTTGAAAATAATGGAACACGATGACATGTGGAAAGCATCAAGTGTGTCCACATCACCCTAGGTGACGTCAACAGTCCACGCCACTCTAGTCTTTCGTGACTTCGGAACTTTGGGACTTCGAAAGTTTCTTCCACAACATATTTAAAAAATCTTGAACATCGAACTTCCAAACAGGTCCACATCACTCAAGGTGATGTCATGATGTCATGTCACTTCGACATTCCAAGACTTTGACACTTTGGGCTTCAGAAGATTCTACTTCCACATACTTTTTTACTCCATAATGCCAAACTTTTGAATAGTTGTTTTTTGGAGCTTCAGGTCTTCGGGGCTCTGGGACTTCAAAATTTTCTATGCCAGAGCACATCAAAACACTCGAATGCTGAAATTCTAAACAGGATAATCTGTGGACATGCATCTCCGATTAAGGAATGGTTAGGATTGGTTCCAGACTTCAGAACTTCAGAAAACTCATCCTTTTGCGCAACCACAAAAAAAATTCCATGAAGTGCCAAATTGCCAAACCGCTCAGTAAATCCAACGATACACCTTCTCTCAAATGATATACAGTGTATAACCACTTTGGGACTTTGAATATTTGGAACTTCTTGCTTCGGGAAACTTCTCCACACTACACCCCAAAACTCCTGAATGTCGAATTCCTGAATACTTGATAATCTATGGACACATGTCCTCAAACACGAACGGTCTAGATTAGCTCTGGAGTTTTGGACTTTGGGATATTTCCCTCCTAGCAACTTAAGGAATCGCTTCTCCCAGAGTGTTGAATCTACAAATTGTCATGAGATCTATGACTCACATTATCTCATGCGCAGATCTAATGGTTGGGATTTGATCTTCACCACTGTGCCTCACCTCCTGATCTATGCTTGATCTAATGGATCAGATATATTCTTGGCCAAATCCAATGATCAAGTACTCCTCCCAGTGATCTACAATGTAGATCCACTTTGGAACTTTAGAGCTTCGAGGAATTTATCTCCTTTTCATCAAAGACTTAAATTTTTTTGAAGCAATGAAGTCAGAAGGACTTGAGGGGTTAACAACTATGCTACTTCTCAAGATTCGACGGTTGTGAGGGAACTGTCTTCTCCCGAACAGATCCAATGGCCCAAATTTAAACTTTGTGGCCCAAAACCACATTTTTTGTGATTTCTTTCCTCTTTATTTCTTGACTCGTTAAACCTCCTAAGCTTCTGAACATAGTCAAGGTGCTCTCAACACCCTCTTGGCACTCATGGATGTTTCAAAACTCCAATTTTTTCCATTTTGACAACAATTTCCTCTGAAACTTTTGTGTCAATTTCCACTTACACAGTCCATCCAAGCTCAGTGTTCAAAACTGGAGCTCTGATATCATATTATAACATCCCCATCCACCAAGGTCGGGCCATGATACTCCATAAAACACTCTTTCTAAGTTCTGAAACCAAACTTGTAGCACACCCCGGGCCTCTCAGGGTGAGGATTGCCACATGGAGAGCTTCTCATGTTTATGATATTAAAAAATGTACATACCCATCCATAGTCTCCCTGGGCTATGGCACACAAAAAATCTTGCAGAAATTCATACATATAAAACTTAACAGACAATTGCATTTTGCTAAAACATAGATTAATGCAGAAATAACAGTAAGCCTATACATACAACATATACAGGAAAAAATCATAAATATAGACATGTACAATACACGACATGCAAATGAACACATAAAAGGTACTTATCTTTTTATAGAAGACCACCAACTACATATAGACCTTCCACGAACCTCCCAGCCTTAGACCACGTTGCTCATCACTCTCAACAGTGGGTCACCCTCGATATGGGACTAAACTCCACTTGGGTAAAGGGATTCCTAGGCTAGGTTGAGACAACTGGAAGTTGCACAGTCAACATGAAGGATTTCGTTCCAGGAGCCAACTCACACTAACATCCTACAGTCTCTCATTCCCCGCATTTCTGTGCCACCCTAGGAAGTGTGCCCCTTCTCTGCTCAATATTCCTTCGGCTGCCCCACTTCCCTTCCAAGGCTTCAACAATAGGCCAGACATGAATTATCAGAGCACTATAGATACCGTTTGACTCCCTCTGGGAAAATCACTTCCCCAACAATCTCTCTCACCCGGAGAGGGTTTCTTACAGGACTAATAACTTGCTTCTTCAGTCCAACTCCTTAGTGAATTGAGTAAAGGTGATGGAAGCAACAAAGCTTATGTATAGAACAGATGATGGCAGCAAGCTCCGCTCAGACAAGGAACTGTGTTGGCATCAACAACAAATCGTTAAGGCATGGTAGGGTCTCAGGCAAAGTACATGTGTGTTGTACTTCACAAGAAGGTATGAGATAGCTCAAAAATGATTGTAGGTTCCCGAGGTACATGAGTAATAAATAGATCGATATTGGAGAGGAGGGCTCAGTGCTTGAGTGAATGGGGAAATATGGGAAAACAAGATATTTCCCCCCACCTAAATTTGCATGCACCCTGATTGAAACATGGCTCTCCTAGAGCTCATTTCTCTCCACTTGAGGATTCATTCCCTCTTCCATGAGACTTAGGATAAAACAATTATCCTCACCATAGTCTTTAGGAAACAATAATATAATATTATTTTTAGAGTTAAGCCTTGAAGATTAGCCCATTTCCTAAGTCTCTTAGCCCTTCCCTTTCCCTTCCTAGTGGAGCTTAGTTCCCCATACTCTTTTAGCGTGGTCAATATACACGCAACGATGTATTTTATTAATGATATGAGTGTTTACATATACAAAAATAGGCTCACTCACCTTAGCATCTAGGATCTTCAGCCTAATCATCATATAAGCCTCATAGCTTATAATCACTTGGATCACTAGCCTATAAAACATGTTTACAATTTAGTTGGGGCTCGGCCTTGGGGTATTACAATGCATGTGTGAAGGTATTTTTCAACTGTGTCCATGGGGGGAAAATGTGGCTTGATCCCCCAATATTAATTGATACTGTATTGATTGAACACATTACAGGACTACCAAAGGTCAGCAAGGACCCGACCATTTTATTTAACAAGGAAGGAGAGCGAGTCCTCTCAATGTTGGTGAAGGACAAATTCTATACATTCAAGGGAAAGAGAGGACAGGCTGTCAAAAGCATCAATGCCAAAAAAATTTGGTTTGCAACACAGGTGCTGGCATGTAAGTTGTTACGAAAGTGCAAGAAGGATGAAGTAATAGCTGTAGTAATTTAAACTATGGAAAAATGTGTTGAAGGAGTGCAGATGAATTGGGCCACCTTCTTGGTGAACCAATTATTGTAGGATTGCATTGAATCCCAAGAAAATGGCACATAATTCCACTATGCATGGTTGCTGATTCTGATTACGTTGGTCGGTTGACAAGAACCGATTTATTATCAACAAATGCACACATTAGGAAGAGGAAATTTGGCCATGAGATATGCCAACTTATGGCATACAACGATTAAGGGAAGACAAAATGACATGAATTCCACATTTTATTTATACTTGGAAAATATCACACATCTAGTTGCACACACACCGCGCATATCAGCAGAGACAGTAGCCACATATAAGGATATCACGCATTTTAAAGTAGGCATGCACCATATGTATGTGCAGGCCAAGAAGGACCCAATGTGCCAATGTTTTCTCACTAGTTATAGGTTAACCACAAAGGATGTGTGTTTGATAGTGAATGACTGGGAAGAAGAATGGAAAATCCCAACCTAGAAAACAGGGCAAGAAGAAGAGGAAGAATATCAAGATAGAAGTGATGAGGATCCAGATAACGAGAAAAACAATGGTGTAGGAGATATTCCTGGGCCATCCACAACAGAAGAGCAACAAATAGTCCCAAGAACAAGGGAAAAATGAAAGGACAAGGGGAAATAACTTGCAAGAGGGGCGCACAAGAATACAAAGGAACATAGAAAAACCCATGTGTATGCATTGAATGATGATGATGATATGGACCGCATAGGATACAAGGTCTAGGATGTCGCAAAATAAAAAATGGAGGAAGCCACCAGGTCCAGGATGTCGTAGAAGAAATAATGGAGGAAGCCACGAGAACACAAGAAGAAGAACAACAAAGAGTGCAGGATCAAATGGTAGCACTCCAACAGATGTTGGAAGCAACGCACCTCACCAAAGAGATCAGAATAGAGGCAGGACCCTCTAGTATTCTAGTAAAGGAAGTAGACAGTGTGCATCCGGCCTTGACTCAATTTGCAACTAGCCACAAGATACTATAGCTTGAGACATATGCACTAGAAATTTTGACGACTGAATTGCAGCAATAGGTAAATGCACTAGGACATATGAACCTA
Source organism: Picea glauca (assembly GCA_000966675.3). Lineage (NCBI taxonomy): Eukaryota > Viridiplantae > Streptophyta > Pinopsida > Pinales > Pinaceae > Picea > Picea glauca. Next base: position 317,285 of record JZKD02S0131856.1, read on the forward strand.
TTTGTATAAATGATTCCAATAGAAAGACTACATGACTTGCATATAGGCTTACTGCAAGAGATTAAGCACATAGGAGAGGAATCAAAGAAAGATTTGATCAAAATGATGGATGAAAGAGATTAGTTACAATAGTAGTATGAGGTTGCACTCCAACAAAAGAAGGAAGTTGAAGGCCAAGTAGCAGAGTTCATGAAGGAAAAAACTGAGGCCAAAGAAAGGGTGAAGAAATCCCTTAAGGAAAAGGATGAAGATGAGGGTATAGCGTGGAAAAACCAAGCAATTGTCCAAAAATTATACAAGGCCATAAGAGAAGTGCCCATAATATTAGAAGATACTATGGAGGAACAAGTGTTAAAGATCAATGAAGTCATCAAGGGATTCAAAGCGTATATTGAGGACTTACAATTGTAGAGTGTTCCAGTAATGCCACCAGAAGTGCGAGAAGGCAAGGAGAGAATGTCGAAAACAATGGTTTCCAATATCAATAAAGTAGAGAAAAACTACACCAAACTCTGCGAGGAGAGTGCACATATATGGATAGAGTTAGTAGAAGATCTTGAGATGAAGGTTGCGGAAGCCCAATTAAGAGAAGCACAAGAAAGAGCACAACAAGCTTCAGATAAGAGAACGACTCTTCCACCAGTGGAGAGTATGACAACCATTTTGGCTCAACAACAATCATACATGGAAGTAGAGACATTGAGGGATCAAAAAAATATCCTTCAATAGAGATTAGGACCACTATAAGAATAAGCAGTGAGGATAATAGGGGAACTGGCCACTATGCAGGGAAAGGTCAAACATGAAGCATATGAAGCAAAAAAATCACATCCTTTACTGCACAGGGGGCCGAGGAGGTAAAATCAACATAGGCCACAATAATAAAGGAAGTGGAGGTAGTGAAGGTAGCTTCCCAAAATGTCATTGTGGCATGGAGGAGCATGCAACATGCTTGAGTGGATCATGACGAGTCACAAGTGAGTGTTGGGGACTTGTTGGACAAGAATTTTTGGATGTGATTTTGGTAAAAATCCTAAGGATAGAAAAAGTTCAGAATAGAGGTGTGCAGGAGAATAAGGAAGAGTAGGGAATGTGAAACTGAGGCACATCTAGGAGGACAATGAACAATAGATGCACATCCAGGAGGACAATGAACAATAGAGGCACATCCATAAGTACAATGTGCAGTGAGAGAGAATAAAGTAGAATAAAACAAAAAAAAAGAATAGAGCAGGAGAGGAAAGTAGGCGAAAAGGAAGGATGACAACTGATCAGGACAAATATGGAAGGACGTGCAAAAGAAAAAAAGAACAACCAGTGAAATTGTAGAAGAAACATGCATATAAAAAGCAAGAGAAAGCAACCAGACAACTAGTGAACTAAAGTTGTTAGGCAATGCAATAGGGTTTTGGGAGGAACCAAAGAGGGTTTTAATCCCTAAATCTTATGTATAAATATATAACGAGTTGGGAGAATAGGGGTTCCTATGGTTGTTATTATTTTGGGGTTTGTCCGTGTGATAATTCTGGAGCATCCTTGTGGAGTCTATTCCAAGATGTCGAGAGTTGTTTCATGTAAGAAGAGTGATAGGATAACCTGTAAAAGAGAGGAATAAATTTCTGAATATAATCATGCCATATCTTTGTAAGTGCAGTGTGAAGGCCAAAAGCTATTGATGAACACATAATAAACAAGCCAACCATTGGGGACTGTTGGCACAGAGGGGTAGACCCAGGGTTCAACACTCAAGAGTGCACCAACAAAACCCTAACTACCGGCCCTTTCAGCAACACCTGTGAAGCAAATGAAGTCTCACCCGAGGTAGAGGCAGGGGTGGTTGCAAGACTCCAGTGTCTGCAACCTTAGCTGGGACACTGATATGTGATTACAATACTCTATCAAAGAACTTAGAAGTTACAGTTCATCAGTATTTAATGAGTCTCTACTTCACAGATAAAACCCTAACAACAAATCAACGCAATATTCACCCAGATCTAGTATATTTCAACACTAAGCACATTCACATAGGTTATATCTAGCATTCATCCATATTAGTAAGCATAAAACATCAACATATATATCTATCATTTATCTATATCAAATCACTTAAGCAAGTAAACACATAAACACATCAATACATCACACAAAGCATAGAAACACATGATATACGTGGTTCACCCCCAGCCTAGGGCTACATCCACCAACTCTTCTTCTTTATTATAGTCTTCTGTCAATCTTCTACATGCACAGAGCCACATACCCCTACTTCGCATAGGACGAGATTTATGCACAATTCACTAGATCCTCCTTCTCTGAGCTAGGTCACAGCACAAAACCTTCTTACACAGTCTGCACACAAGCTTCTTACAATCACTTGCACTTAGCTCTACAAGTATTAACACATAGTATGCACAAAGACTCTAGCTCCGCACTAAGCAGATTCTACTAGGTCTACTACATTTGTATATTTACTTACATCGCCTAGATTTCTATTTATACATTACAAAAAGGACCTAAACATGGGTGAAACCATGGGGTGACATCCCCATACCCGTTACATAAGCCCAAAAACCAAAAATCCCTAAACGGGGGCCGAGATCCCGTAATCTCCGCTTCGACTTGCGCTCTACCTTCGACAGCTTGTCGAAGTCCCAAAATAGGTCAAAAGTGTCCATAGATCTCCAAATCTCGGTCAAGGTCGAACAAGCCCCAACACTCACCTGTGACTCGTCCTGAGTCACTCTAGTCTGGGTAGCTTTGCTTCAAAATCCTCAAGCTTGGCTAGAGCTGCTTCAACCTGTTGCTATCCCAAGGCCTCCTGATCGATGAACTCTTGGATAACTACTTTGTTGATAGGTCCCTCTAAGCATTGTTCGACTGCAATGACTATTTGTTCCAAATCTTCTTCTCGGCCTTCAATATCCTCAAATAGTTGGCACGCTTCGTCCTGGATTGGTTGGAGCCTTTGAGTCACTTCCATGACTTTTCTCTGTATGGTGTGGACCTGTTGTACCCCTTTGAGTTCTATTTCAATCCTATCATACATAACTGCTTGCTTGGCTTTAGTGTTCTGCATAATAGCCCACGAGGTGTCTGATATGGCTGCGATGATGAAGTCGAAGTCATCGAGCGTGAGCACAGTCTGTAGCTTAGTCTTGGTGGATTTTGATTTCTTTCGAGAAGTAGGTTTCATGGGGGAAACCTTCCTTTTCTTAGAGGGATCAGCCTCATCAATAGGATCTCTAGGCGGTGTTACTTCGCCTTGCTTATGCTGATCATATTTTCCATTGCTCTTCTTTATTTACTTCGTCATCACCTCCTCCTTCAGGTGAGTCTAAAGTAGTTTCTTTTGATGCATTGCTCAGGTTTTGTACTTCTTTGGTCTTCTTCCTTCTGCTAGGTATAGGTGTATCGTGCTCTTCGTGAGTGGCCTCCAAGCTGCCAATTAGTTCAGGATCAGACATTTATGTGGGGTCAACAGGGATAAGGAGCTCTGCAGACCAGTCCTTAGTTATCTCTTTGAGGTCCTCCTTTGTGAGCTTATAGTATGACTGCAACTCTTCTTTATGCTCATTTGTGCATGTAGTGATATAAATAAAGAGTCGATCTGTGTGGAACTTCATGAGGGGTATAAACTGGTGCATGGTGTTTGATGTCATGCGAGGGACAACCCCAATAGCCCTCTTCAACTGGAGATAATATGTGTGGAATATTGCGTTCGATTGCCATTTTTTTCCCATATCGCTTGAGTACCAAAGCGCGGTGAAGTTCACAATGAGCAGTTCGAATGACTCAATGTCTGGGAAGGTCGCACCTTCTAGCATCTCCCAAGATGTAAATGTGATGAGGATCAGGAGCCAACTAAAGTGGAACTCATTGCCCTAATCCTGAGCTTCGCGGCAATCCAGTTCGAGCTGGTTGACTAAGTACTTTGCCCATTTCATTTGGAGTCCTTCTACACACTTTCCAGTGAGGTCAACAATGAACCCTGTGACCTTTGTAGGTCTATTCTTTCTTACCATATTTCCTGCTATCAAATGGCAGGCCAGGCGCACTGCACCATTCTGGATGGAAGCTACCTTGTAGCTTCATGTCCCCTTTTCTACATCACCATATGTGTATTTAATCCTCTGTGCTAGTGCGGGGTCTGTAGCCTTCCATGGGTAGAAGTCCTATGGGTCAGGTCCTTGTATGCTCAATCTGGTGATCCGGTGGATCAGCGTTGGATCGGCTATGATGCATATGTATAGCCATAGATAGCCACCATGGAAGCACGACAGGAGATTAACGCACACATTAACCTCTTGGTGCCTTCCAAAATGCAGTAGCTTCATTACATTCAGGACAATGGACTGCGCGAGGTCCATAGTCCATTGTTGGGGGATAATTTTTGATTTCTTCCCCTTCGTCCTAGTCAAGTATCAGTGAGGAGCAAGCATACTTTAATTCTTGTGATCCCCTAGGTTGAAGTCACTAAATTTCAATGTCGCAATTTTATCCTGGTGCGTTCTTACTGCACGTATCCCCTTTGGGAGGTACACAGTAACCTAGGTGTAATCAAAGTCTCCAGGAACACTATCACAACACACCGCGCCAACCAAAGGCGGGATGTAGTTGGGCGGAATAGTCAGGACTAACTTCGCATTTGCCAAGTCATCTCGGTGCTTGGTTATTTTCTCGGTTGCATCTTGGGATGGTCCAGATCCACGTGCGGTCGACAGGGAGGCTTGCACTCCTCATGTTGATGAAGCTTTAACTCCTATAGACATCACTCTCTTGGCCATCAGATTGATTAGAAGTTCATCAATCAACTTCTCTACGACAATGAGTTCGTCTGACATGCACTCTCACGATCGAATAACTCATGTCGATGAATGAATGCTCAATGCAATAGAACATGTGTCAATTTCAGTAAACACAACGCAGTAGTAATGAGTTCTCTTGGATACAATTCACAAAAGTGTTCTCGGTGCAACAGTCGATGGAATAAGTAGACAACGATGTAACATATCTTCTCCAATGGACAAGAGACCTTCATCAATGCAGTTCTGTCCATTACGGTGCCGTCCCAATGGTCTGACGACGAGATTTCTAGTCATAACTGTTGTTCTAATCGTTCGGGGCACAATATAAAGGGCATAATGGCTTCAACGGTTATATTTCTTCGCCATGGCGAAGTTCCATGTTGGCTATTTTGATATCCCGTCAAAGTTCCAGTTTTGCAAACCTTACTTCTACGAAGTTCCCTTTGGAACATTAAACAACTTTTCTCTCTTCTTACTAAGCTTTCTAACCTTTTTCCCTGTGATCTTTGTCTCGATATTTATTTTTCCATTCTGATTCTTATCTCCTTTTGGCATAGTAACTTCGCGCTGTTGAGATTCTTTCATAGGGTTAAAGAGTAATACTTCTTGTTTGTCTGGTGTAGGTGCTTTATTCTTCTGTGAGTATTCTTTTGTTCTTTCAACTTCGACATCCAAGTTTCTAAACAACTTCGATCTGTTCTCTTGTTCTGCAATCAAGTGGGCTATCCTCCTAGTCATGAAATATTTTAATTCTTGCTTCTTCAATTATAGGGATTCCTCTTCTTTTCTTCTAGTATGATCCTTCTCAATCCAGGGTTTTCCTAGTAACATAGTAAATGAGGCGCTGCTCTCAATGAATTTAACAACCTCAAAATCTTTCTCTGTCGAAGTTCCATGAGCACTCATAGACATCTGGGTGAGTCTTCCACATAGGGTTATCAACTTTCCTCTGAATAATCCTATTCCTCCCAATGAAGGAATCATAACAGGCTTTCCTAAAATTTTCCAAGTTCTTTCTGTCAAGATATTCACCTGTGTTTCATCATCCAGAACACAGTCAATGTTGAAGTCTCCTATTCTTGTTTCTATGCACTCTTTTTCTTTGAAGATCTCTAATAAGTCGATATTTCTGTGATCATTTAGGGGTTCTTTTATTTGTAGAAATACACTCTTTGATTCTTTCCATGGTCCTAGTTTCTTGATATTCCTCAGGGTTTTCTTGTCTCATATTCATTGTTTCAACCTTAGCAATCATTCTAGGGAAATCCAAAACTTCATGGTCCATAGCTTTACAACAAAGACAACTAAGTCTTCTACCAGGGAATTCCTTAGCAAGGTGTCCCGGTCTTCTGCAACCATAACAAAGGGTTAATCCTCTTTTTCTTTTAAATGATCCCCAGACTTTCCTGTACTGCGCACTGGGGTCATAGTAGTTAACCTGCAAAAAAATATTTCTAGGATCCTACATCCATTTGTTAGTCCAAGCATTCTTTCTATGCATAGGAATAACATATCTGTCATCATTTCTATCAGATCTTCTCATATCAAGTCTTCTTTCTTCTAGTTGGTCCCTAGTTTTTAAGCTAGGATTTTTTTTATCAAACATACCTAGATTCATACTTTCGAAACAAAAATTTCCACTTATCTTACCTTTTCAATAAAAAAATTTCACTGTTCTTACCTTTATCAGAGCATAAAGCTTTACGATCTTATCTCTTTTCTTCATATTTGACTTCTTGTCTTAGCACAGACCTTTTACAGGTCAAGTAGAATATTGCGCACTAGGGAAACAGATATACACACGAAGCTTTCTTTCTTTTCTTCAACAATCACTATTTCAAGTCGGATCTATGCACAGAGCTTCCTTTTCTTCAGTTCCCAGCAATCACAATTTCAAGTTGGATCTATGCACATATCTTCCTTTTCTTCAGTTCCTAGCAATCGTAGTTTCAAGTCCCGACAAAAAAACTATTTGTTGGCACATAGGGGTAGACCCAGGGTTCAACGCTCAAGAGCGCACCAAAAAAACCCTAACTACTATCCCTTTCGGCAACACCTGCAAATCAGATGAAGTCTCACTCGAGGTAGAGGCAGGGTTGGTTGCAGGACTCTAGTGTCTGCAACCTTAGCTGGGACACTGATATGTGATTACAATACTCTATCAAATCACTTAGCAGTTATAGTTCTTCAATATTTAACCAGTCTCTACTTCGTAGATAAAACCCTAACAACATATCAATGCAATATTCACCCAGATCTAGTATATTTCAACACTAGGCACATTCACATATGTTAGATCTAGCATTCATCCATATTAGTAAGCACAAAGCATCAACCGATCTATCTATCATTCATCTATATCAAAGCACTTAAGCAAGTAAACATATAAACAGATCAATACATCACACAAAGAATAAAAACACAGGATATACGTGGTTCACCCCCATCCTGGGGCTACGTCCACCAACTCTTCTTCTTTATTATAGTATTTTGTCAATATTCTACATCCACAGAGCCACAAACCCCTACTCCGCATAGGACATGAGATCTGCGCGCACTTCACTATATTCTCCTTCCCTGAGCTAGGTCATAGCACAAAACCTTCTTACACAGTCTGCACACAAGCTTCTTATAATCACTTGCACTTATCTCTGCAAGTGTTAACACATAGTATGCACAAAGCCTCTAGCCCCGCACCAACCAGATTCTTCTAGGTCTACTACATCTGTATATTTACTTACATCACCTAGATTTCTATTTATACATTACAAAATGGGTCTAAACATGGGTGAACCCATGGGCCGACATCCCCATACCTGTTACATAAGCCCAAAACCCAAAAATCCCTAAAAGGGGGCCGAGATCTCGCGATCTCTGCTTCAACTTGCGCTCCACCATCGACAGCCTGTCGAAGTCCCAAAATAGGTCAAAAGTGACCACAGATCTCCAAAACTCGGTCAAGGACCAACATGGACGTAGCCTAGATTTGGGTGAACTACATTAAATCTTGTGTTAAATGTTTTTTATATGAATGTTCATGGAATTCGTTTAATGATTATTATATTAGACCTGTGTTATGCATAATCATTGTGCAGTAATCATGACTATTATAGTAACATGTTATGTGGTAAACTGTAATCTAATGATAGTACGAATCTAAAATCACTAATTAGTAAATAGGGGTTAAGGACAAAATTACACGCACATAAATTATAAATAAGAATGAACAAGATGATCACCTCCCATTCCCTCACTACTGTAGAAACCTGGTTCTTGTAGTCCCAATAGATACCTTTGGTGAGACTTCATATGCACAAGCAGGTGGTGATGAAAGGGTCAATGTCTGGTGGGTTTTGTTGGTTAGAGATAACTCGGACCTAGGGTCTTACAAACCGCATGCAACGCCAACACGCACTGTGCTCATACAATCATATTCAGTAAAACCAAAAACTACCCAAGTTGTTCTATGTTGCAGTAGACACATACCTCTATCTCATACTCATCCACTCAACAAAACTGCAGTATTGAACTTACGAGCTAATCAACTACTCAACCGCTCATTCCCTTCTTTTCTAGTCATCTCTTTCAACCCAAAACCCATTAAATATTTATAGTTTTACAATAGGTATTATCCCATAACAATGTGGACAAAATGTACCAAAACTCCTAACTAACTTCCATCTCTTTCACACCAACTCCTTAAAATGCGCTATCTACCTTCCACACACACTGATTCTTTGTTTATTTGTCGCATGATCCACTCCTATGTGATTCCAAAAAATTACCCAAAATGGTATTGCTCCAACAACCGGTGCATTTTTTCTACCTAAAGGCACCACCAGGTTAAATTGTTTCATTGCAACTTAAGTGGGGTGATGTGTTAATATGAATGCACTGATGCTACTATGTTATTGTAGCATTGACATTACCTTTTGTGGTATGTTTTCTTGTATAGAGAACCAATAACGAGGTGTCCAATAAAAATCCCTGACATGTGAAATTATATAATATTTTGCTGGTGTAGTTCATTTAATCGCACCGGTTCATTTTGTTAAAAAAATATGTACAAAAATGCTAAAATTTATGGCACAAAAAATTACTGGTGCACTTTGTTAAAAAGATGCATCAGTGCGCCAGTTTTAACAAAGCACTGACACGATGTCTAGCGGAGAATTGATTTACTAATGCACCACTAATGGATCCTTATAGAAGAAGAACCATGATGTTTATTTTTCAAAACCTGTTTCAATGCATACTTTTATAGTTTAGCACCGATGCTCCATGCTTATTGTTGCACCGCCATATATTGCAGTGATGCATATAATAAGTTGCACCTTTCTGATAGATTATGAAAAATTCATCCCGATGTTATTCTCTTTACAACATCGTTGCCTTTGTTGGACAGATGGGCATTGCCAGGTTAAATTGTTTTATCGCAACCGAAGCAGTGCGATGTGTTACTATTAACACACTATTGCTACCATGATATTGGACCATCGACATTTTGTTTAGAAGTGCATTGTAAATGATAGAGCACCAGGAATGGGGCATCCAAGGAGACTCCTCACTATGCCAAATCAGTCAATATCTACCCCGGTGCTATTCTCTAAATAACATCAGTGCATTTGGTTAAAATGGTTTCACTGCTACATTAAATTATATATATATATTTAAGTTAGTAGTGCATTTAATTAAGTGAAATGTACCGATGCTGGTTGAATCCAATTATGTGCTGGTTGTGGGGCGTTCCAAAGGATGCATCGCTTTGTTTTTAAAATTTATTGTGATGCTCTTCCTTGAATGGAACTGATGCGTTCAATTTATATTAGATGCATCAGGGGCAGTCCTTACTATGAATTTAACACAAGACACACTACTTCAGGGAGATCTAAAGCGTTCAGGTGCATCACATGGAATAGGAAAAAAAAGTTAAAAATATGCCAAATTTCAAGCTAAATTCAAATTTTAATTGGATGAAAATGCAAAGAGGAAGTTAATAAACAATTTACCTGGCCTCTTATGTACCGAGGAGGCATGGTTTCACCATTGAGAGCAAATAAAAATTTGTGGTAATTTCCAAAATTTGGAAATGCATGGAATCTACCTTGGAACTATCCAAGTCGCTATAGAGCACCATAAATAGGGCGTATTTGGAAGGAGGGTGAGCACCCGTGCTTGCTTGAGAGTTTGGAAGCATGGGTTGAACTGTAAATTGGTTTGGTAATTTTTTTTCATTTACCCTACCGCGGTGCGCCTGATGATAGTTATGCGCACTGGTGCATAAATTTCAACAACACCGATGCACTTTATTTGATGGATGCTATTTTAATTATAATGTATGAAAATGATTTTGAACATTGAAGCACCTATGCTTTATTGTTTATGTGTGCACCGATGTGTATGTACCTTTAAGGTGCACTGGTAAAAAGCGTACCCAAGAACCTTCAGTTTCTCGCCTTCACTAACAAAATACATTATAAATAGTGACGGTGCATTTGAATATTTAAGAACTAGTGCATATTGACATTAAAGGCGCATCGATTAAAAAACCTCTGCAATAACCCTCGGTTGCCCGCGTCTTCTAACAACCTCTGCTATAAAAAATGACGATGCGTTTGAACATTTAAGCATTGGTGCATTATGTTTTGGGTGCGCACCAATGCGTATTGACCTTAAAGGAGCGCTGGTAAAAAAATCTCTGCAAAAACCTCCGCCTTTCTGCCTATGCTAGCAACCTTCACTATAAACAACTAAGGAATACATTTTTTGGGGAGGTTCCGTAAAAATATCTGCTAGAAGGTGTTCTCCTTGTAGTGCTAGAACATAGTAGTAAACTTCCTAGTTCCTACTCTAGACATCATATAACGTTACGAAAATAATTTTTTAGGTGATAAGGAATTTTTCATTAAGAACTCATACCCTAATAGGGCCATAGTTCATCTCAAAAAAATATTGTAGAAAATTCATAATATTTGATAATTTACTTGACTTTCTAAACTCTCATTACATTACTCTATCATAGAGGTAAAATAAAAGATATGAGGACATTCATTCCTCTTGACCATACATTATTGGTTCTAATATATGTTACATGCAAGAAATAGTATACATAAAATCATCATCCACAATATGGTTACCAACAAGCATGTGGGTTCATTAGGTCCTAAAGTTTAACTGTGCTCTGATACCATATGTAGTTCCCCTCTTGACACTACATTAACTACATAGAATGACAATAACACTCTTTTCATTCACTTCATCCTCAAATTACAAATGTACATGCATAATAATTTTCCACTTCATTTCCTTCATAAAGAAGCATAATAGGATTTATAATTCATATCAAGTAATAATTATGAAATCCATAAAATCTTTTCTAAGCATGAATGTTCTTCATAATAGTATCTAAGCAAAGTTTATTAGAGGATTCATAATTTTCAAGGACCACTAATATGATGAATAATGTAAAATCTTAACATTGAGCAACATCGTGTTTAACAAGTTCCAAGTCGAGATTTACACTTTCTCAATAAGTCAAAACTAAATGTTTATTTCTAATATTCATTTCTTAACAAAAACACAATGCAAAATATATCCTTCATTCTTTTTCCTACATATACATGATACAATTTATACTAAAATCATATTAGTTTTAAAATTTCCCAATCATATAATCAAATGTAATCATTTTGCAAGAATGATATCGGATTTAGCTTCACATAAATTATACAACTTAAAAACAATCCTCTAATTTTAAGGATACCAAAATTGTATAAACTAAAAGACATAATATTCTACCATACATAAGTGGCAAGATTACAATACAACTCCAAAAAAACTAATCCTATATCCAAATTTTTTCAAACGGTCTGTGTGTCTAAAATCATAGTGTTGAAAGGATATTATATGAGTGTTGAAAGGATATTATATGTTTCTCCCTTTAGTTTGCTACTTCTTTTCACAAGGAAAACTAATGTAAAATAGGAGCAATTATTTAGCATTTTCAATGCTGAAAGAAACATGCACGTAAAAATAAATTAACATATAAAATAGAGTACATGTTCTACTCCTAGTATAATTTACCTATTATATTTTCACACATCTAAATATATTAATTGATTACTATTGCCTGCCTCGTACTATCATTATGATTTTAAACATAATCTACCTTCTACACATTGACAGGTAAGATATACAATGAAATACCATAAAAAGTATATTTAATGATTTCAATGTGAATGTACATCTCATATATAGTTTTTTATCATTATAATATATATATACCAGTCAAATCGTTGGACGGAGGGGTTCTCTTGTTTCACAAACAAAGGGGTCTCATACATCAATTTGGTGTGTTGGTTTGACCGTGACCTTAAAAATAAATTATTATTATTATTGTTATTATATATAATTTCTCATCATTGTAATAATCAATTGTATTCAATTTATGTGCCATATTGTAATAATCAATATGTACAATAGTTAGCCTACTTCCAAGGTGATGGATTGGGCCAAATCTCCTACAAATTATAATCAAAAGGACATAGAACCAATGCAATCATGTTCTATGAAATATCGAATATGTTTTTACATGTTTAGGAAAGTTAAAAATATTTACATTAGTGTTAAAGTGAATCACATAAGTAAAACTCATTTCTTAGTGATTACACCAAAAAAAATTCACAAAACTTTATGAAAATGGGTGGATTTTTTTGAATTTTTATGAAAAAGTTTACTACAAGAAATGAACATAGGTTTATTTAAGGAAAGGTGTGCACAATCTGCAGGTTTTCCTTCCAAAAGGTGCTCACACCTATGTAACCTATGAAAAATTTCACAATTTTTTTTTTCTCAAAATTTCTACATGCTCTAATTGAGGTTGGGGTTTTGTATAGGAATTTTGATTGTCTCTACAAGCTTGATAGGAGGAACTAATCGGGGATTTAAACTCTCTCTGATTTTTTTTTTGAGAATCAAAACCCAAATAGAATTTTCTGAACATGCAAGGAAGTATGAGGTAACTTTTTAATAATTCTAGAATTACATACCTTTTTAATTAGTAGGTTGTAGATGATCCTTTATTTTGAATTTTTACTTCAAGCTTACTCCATTTTTCTCCAAGAAATCGTTCCCAACTTCCTCCTTGCCAATCAAATTGAGATTACCAGTGGACCAACCTACTATATCCTAAGGGTACTCTTCTTCCCTAGAACCCCCAAGTTGCAAAGACTACATGAAGAAGTGTACAAATAACACATGTGAAAGATATTTTCCCTCTTCACCAATGTACTATGCAACTCTTCAAAATGAACAATGTGGAATCCCCACCACAACAAAAACTAAACTTGATTAGGATTTTGCACAATTAAACCACAATCTCACCAATTCTTTGTGAAATATTTCAACATTCTCATATCCATCTAGTATTAGGGTGAAAAATGTGCTTCCCATGACTGCCCTTACTCTCTCCTTATAATAGTGGTGCAAAATTCTTATTCAAAATATTCCTGTTATCGCTTTGTTTGTAGTTTAGGTCAAGTAGCTGAAAGGTAAGGGTCAAACTGGCGTAAAAGGAGCTTCCCCACCCACTGTCACCTCGATCGAGGGCTCTTTATATTTAGGGTGGCTAAACCCAAGGGAGACGTCCCTGGCAATCTGGGGTTTTGAAAGGTAAAGGCTTAAGGATTAAGGCAAGTTTTCCCTTCACAGATTACCGCCAAGAAGATAGTCAGATGAAGGAGAACCACAGAAGAGGCACCTTCTTGCGAGATAAGACAATAACGATACTAGTACATGCAACAATGGTTAATACTTCATTAATAAATGATTATCAATATTTAATGTACATGAGAATAAATAACAGTAAATATTGACGAAGTCAATGTTTGCAATAATGGCAATGGCAAATTAAAGTCACTTGTCAATAAATACCAGAATAATATAGCATCCAATGAAAATGATCAATCCTTAAATTAACTCAATGCATTACATATCATCAAATGCTCATATCCATGCAGTTGCTCCGTCAAGTACACTAGAGGTGACACCATATTTCTTCTAGGGTTAGTATAATAGACAAAGAGGTCAACGTTTTGCAAATGAGCCAATGAAGTTTATCAATACATCAATGTCTATCATTAGATGACCAAGCCACAATATTTTCTATCAACCCAAAGCTTAATAAAGGCATGACGTCATCATTTTCTGCTAGGTTAGTAGACGTTAGGGTTAGTTAGGGTTTCGAATTTGAGAGTTTTGAAAGATTGTTTTGGCACAACAAGTTCAACGTTGAAGAGAAAAACCAATGCCTTAGGGTATTATGGAGTCAAAAGTAAGGGCAAGGTCTTGGGAGGATCAAAATCTAAAGACTAGAGAGTTAGGCTCTATGGTGCTGCAATGGCAGGGCCCTAGAGTCAAAACCCTAAGGGAAGGAGGTTCATTCCGGTGTTGTTTAAGAAAGGCCTCATGCTCCTTCCTCTTTCTTTAAATATTCTTGGCAAAACGGCTAGCTTTAAAATACAAATCTAAGGGAGAAAGGTGTTGCAAAAGCAAGGCCCTTCAAACCCTACAAAGTCAAAACCCTAGGTGTAGAATCAATTAGGCCTAGGACGTCTCCTTTCTTCAACCTATATCTCAAAAGCTAACTCAGAAAAAGGATGATTAGTGTAGCAACGACTAGGCTATATCTTCCTTAATCAATGGCTAAAAAAAGTTTCTCAATCATGGGGACATATAGCAAGGACCTACTTGTGTGCTTGCTACCTAGGGTTTCAAGATCAAGAAATATAATAGCAATACAATAACAAATGTAAGAGATTTAACCTACAACCATTCATTCAAGAAGTTTTGCATGAAAAATACACTTACAAATCATGAAGAGTGCTCATTAAACCCTAGTTGTAAACCTTCCAATGAGAGAAACACCATAACATGCCAAGAAAATCCTCCAAACAAGAGTTGCGCCTCACTTCCAAGAGCCAAAATGCCAAGACAAAAGATAAAAGTAGATCTCTCACAAGAGAGTGAGTTGTGTTATGTTTAAAATGAGGTCCAACATCCTCTATTTATACCAATATTATGACCTTTAATTTAAAAATAGGTCATTAAAACAGTCGATAAGGATGACTAACAATTTTACACTATTTTTACATTAAATGCCAAAAAATGTCATAATATGAGCTAAAAGGGGGACGTCAAGCCCCTCTGAGGGAGACGTTATCCCTTTTTGGGCAAGCGCAACATCCAGAAAACCAAACATTGGCCCCTCCAGGGCTCCTCCAAGCTGCCACACATGCCAAATGACCTCAACACACTGCCACACATGCCAAATGACCTCAACACACTGCCACACACTCCAGTCAATACCTAGCTCTCTCAGGTGACGTCCTGTCCATAAAAGGCACACATTCCATCTGCAGTGGGTGATCCCCCCTAGGCCGGGCTCTGCCAAAGTATCCTGGGTGGAACAACCTTCTTTCTTCTCATGCAGTGGCTCATCACAACGTTGTCCTATTTCTGCCATCCCAACAACCATCTGATGGGCTCTTCAGCCCCATGGAGGTCTGAGCTAATCATATCTCCATGTGTACCGGTCCACTGGTACCTGTCCGTTGGGCATGGTACTGCACATCAAAAACTATGCCCTCCATGGGCTCATTAGTCCTCAGGATCATAGCAATGTCAATCATGTCTCATCATTGAATTTATCAAATACATGCATGAAATCCCTAGCATATCATCTAAGAGCTCAAAGAAATTACACATATCTACCATACAAAGTTGAAGAAACAAACAGGACAACCTATTGGGCTAATATCCACAAGAAAAGGAAACTTTCCATAGAGGATCATTCAAGCCATGTTTATGAAGTGATATGGTCTGGGGATGTCCAGTCACAGTAAGACCAAGGGTAGGTGTTGTCTATGGGTGCCTTTGTAGGAGGTGAGATGTACTCGTCATGGATGCACTTTTTCCAAGCCCCTTTTATTGCCTTTATTTTTATTTATTGCTTTTCTTTCTTTTTACTT
>JZKD02S0131856.1:333166-349108 GCA_000966675.3 Picea glauca
TTACTTCAAGGTCTGACCAGAGGACACTGCCTTGGTGTGGTGACCAGAGCTGACAGTGTTACCCACTGGTATTTTCGCAGAAATGATAAGGCTGGCTCGTGATGAGACCCCCTTTGCCTTGGTCATGCAACCAAAGGTCACTGCCCTAGCGTGGTGAACAGATGATGGCAATGTCATACTGCTAGATACCTATGAACATAATGGGCCAGCTCGTGATGAGACCTCCCATCCTCTTGGTTAGGTCTTTTTTTGTCATTTTTCTTAGGGTGCCTTTTGTTTCTTATAGAGAGGCCTTTTATTTCCTTCTCGGGGATCCCTGGGCGAAGCATCTCTAGGTTTCATTTCCTATGGATTTTATCTTTTACCAGCTTCTTTTACCCCTTGGGCCTTTAGCCCCTTCTTCCCACTGGACAAAGTGTAACCCTCAAAAGGTCATACTAATGACCGGACTAAGGGAATGGGATGTATGAATGGGAGATAAGATGTAAAATGATAGAATGGTGGGAGCGGACGATGGCTCTGCAAATCCCCCCTGGTGGCTAACCAAAACCCATGGATATCAGCTTGTTAGGGAATCCCGTTAATCCCCCCAACAATGGTCAAGTGGGTTAGTGTAAGATCCAAGCAGTCATCAGAAATGTAAGGAACCTGATGCATATATAAGAAAGTTATAACGATCAAACATGACACATACGATGATACCTTGGACCAATTACCTCATGGAGTAAGAGCCTTCTCTGATGCAAGTCCAAGCCGATGGTGATGGAAGCTGTTGATGCTGACAGGACAAGTCTGGCGAAGAAGAAGAAAGATGGGCCCTCCAGGGCCATGCTCAAGTCAATCCTGCTCTCAGTACTTCATGTCTAGGACCTGTGGGCATCGAGACATGATCTCCTAGTTATCCATAGAAAATGGGGATAACATCTGGCTCCAACTCGGGGATATGTGCTCACCGTAGAGCGCATGAGAACCTCAACATCTCTGGCATAAACTTGCAGACATGCTCACACTTGATAAGAAAGCATCAACGACAAAAGGTGGGGTGGTATTGCCACCCCGCAAAATAGTACATGCATATATGGTAATCATAAATGCAAATAGAAAGTGGAACACTTACCTGTACTTACCTGTTGGTTGCATGTTGGTGTAGTCAAACAACCAGTGAAGCCAACCCATCAACGTTCCTCGATACCTGCCTTTGTGCTTCATCACAAACCAAAACAGTGATAAATCAAGCATAAAAACGTCACGAGTTAGAATATACATCATATCATTGGGAAAGTCAGAATCTAACTCATGGAGGCGAGTGGGAGGGATAAAATCTTGCCAAGTCCATCTCTGAGAAAAGTACTCAATCCAATCCAAGAAAGAGTCATGAAAAATACAAGGTTCAGAAAAATGACTCAAAGGGCGTGTAAACTGGTTACCTAGGACATCCTCACGCTTTGAAGTCAAAGAAGGGATCGACAAAGGTCTAGCAGATGAATGGAAAACTAAAAAGGGAAATTTGAAAAACTGACTGAAACACACAGTACCCAACCAATCCTTGGAGTTCAGGGTTTTCCTGAAGGGAAACTCAACATTAAAAATATACCTCCCAAGCACACCTTTAATGGACAAGCACGGTAAAGTAACAATAGGTGGCTGGAGTGAAAAACCATGAGAGACTTTCCTTAGGCAAACAATGTTCTCACTTGTATCAAAATCTGAGCAGATAGGTGATTGACAGTCATCTTCACAAAGCAAGTCCGAATTCTCAGAAGAACAGTCATCAAAGTCCTCAAGGTATGACTGAAAATCATCAGGAAAATAAGGTACTGGGTCATCCTTGATCCTTTGGAAGGTATGGGTAAAAACCTCATCTCCTTGTTGCCACTGGTCAAAAGTAATCTATCGTGGTAATTGCAAGGGCAACGTCTGAAGATGACCTTTTATGTCATAGATGGGATCTGTATCATAACTAAATGCATCCCACCTACGTCTCCCAACATGAATGAACTCTTCAAAATTAGCTATGTCAGTATCAGTATCATAACATGGAGGAGTCAAAATATCCAATACTTCTCCACTCTCTGTGTCAGAAGGCAAAGAACCACTAAAAAATTGGAAGGGGGAACAATTTACCTCGCTTAATCCTTCCTGTGCACGAGCTTCAAGTATTTGGATAACATCATTAGGTGGAGGATCTGCCTCTACATCTTCAATCTTGAGACATAGGGGATCTAGCTCGTCCAAGGGTTCCACTCCTTCTTCATTCTCTGAGTCATAGAACAAGGTATCATCAAAATAATCAAAATGAATTACCTCATTCTCTTCATCTTGTGCAGGAGTGACAGGATCTTGGAGAGCTTCATCAACAACGATTACTGGTGCTTCATCCTCAGAATTCACGTTTTTGGTTACATCTTTGTTGTATTCTATTGGATCATGGGAGAGATCATGCTCCTCTTCAAGGAGTTGATAATGGTCTTCATAAACCTCGTCTCTTACATCAAAGGATTCTTGGTATTGATCATGATAATCCCTCCTAAGATCTTCTACAATCTCAGTGGTGAATCCTTTGTGGTGTAAGGTTACCATGAGGTTTTGAAGGACATCTTCATACATTTGGCAATCTGGCTTAGTAAGGTCTATAAACTTACTGATGAGGTGTATGAAAGATGATATACCCATGTCCTTGCAACAACTCTTAAAACGTTTTTGTAAGTAGGATGGCAGGGTGAGCAAAAACAATTTTATAAGAGCATCCTCTCCTCCCAACCTTATCTCCCTCAAATACTCCAAAACATTTACAATATGAGGAGCTGGGAGGCCCAAAAACATTGGAGAGTTGTCTAGCCATATTGTATCAAAGTAATTTGGGTATCCTTGAAAACTTCTGAAATCAATACTCAGATACATTTGTTCCCAGTGTGCCATGATCCCATATCTTGAAAATATCATAGAAGGTAATGTGGCACCCTAAGGAAAATTAGTGGAGTCGCCAGATAGTTTTCCTGAAACTACAAAAGAATAGGGGGAATACGATCTAGTGGAGTCACCAGGTAAGCTTGTAAGACAAGGCTTACCAAAGGATTTGTCATTGAGGAAGAATGACTCAGTGTTCCCCGACAATGGCGCCAAAATGTTATCACTCAGTTTGTAGTTTAGGTCAAGTAGCTGAAAGGTAAGGGTCAAACTGGCTTAACAGGAGCTTCCCCACCCACTGTCACCTCGATGAGGGGCTCTTTCTATTTAGGGTGGCTAAACCCAAGGGAGACATCCTTGACAATCTGGGGTTTTGAAAGGTAAAGGCTTAAGGATTAAGGCAAGTTTTCCCTTCACAGATTACCGCCAAGAAGATAGTCAGATGAAGGAGAACCACAGAAGAGGCACCTGCTTGCGAGACAAGACAATAACAATACTAGTACATGCAACAGTGGTTAATACTTCATTAATAAATGACTATCAATATTTAATGTACATGAGCATAAATAATAGTAAATATTGACGAAGTCAATGTTTGCAATAATGGCAATGGAAAATTAAAGTCACTTGTCAATAAATACCAGAATAATATAGCATCCAATGAAAATGATCAATACTTGAATTAACTCAATGCATTACATATCATCAAATTCTCATATACATGCAGTTGTTGCGTCAAGTACACTAGAGGTGACATCAACTTTCTTCTAGGGTTAGTATAATAGACAAAGAGGTCAATGTTTTGCAAATGAGCCAATGAAGTTTATCAATACATCAATGTATATCATTAGATGACCAAGCCACAGTATTTTCTATCAACCCAAAGCTTAATAAAGGCATGATGTCATCATTTTCTGCTAGGTTAGTAGACGTTAGGGTTAGTTAGGGTTTCGAATTTGAGAGTTTTGAAAGATTGTTTTGGCACAACAAGTTCAACGTTGAAGAGAAAAACCAGTGCCTTAGGGTATTATGGAGTCAAAAGTAAGGGCAAGGTCTTGGGAGGATCAAAATCTAAGGACTAGAGAGTTAGTCTCTATGGTGCTGCAATGGTAGGGCCCTAGAGTCAAAACCCTAAGGGAAGGAGGCTCATTCCGGTGTTGTTTAAGAAAGGCCTCATGCTCCTTCCTCTTTCTTTAAATATTCTTGGAAAAACGACTAGCTTTAAAATACAAATCCAAGGGAGAAAGGTGTTGCAAAAGAAAGGCCCTTCAAACCCTAAAAAGTCAAAACCCTAGGTGTAGAATCAACTAGGCCTAGGACGTCTCCTTTCTTCAACCTATATCTCAAAAGCTAACTCAGAAAAAGGATGATTAGTGTAGCAACAACTAGGCTATATCTTCCTTAATCAATGGCTAAAACAAGTTTCTTAATCATGGGTACATATAGAAAGGACCTACTTGTGTGCTTGCTACCTAGGGTTTAAAGATTAAGCAATATAATAGCAATACAATAAAAAATGTAAGAGATTTAACCTACAACCATTCATTCAAGAAGTTTTGCATGAAAAATACACTTACAAATCATGAAGAGTGCTCATCAAACCCTAGTTGTAAACCTTCCAATGAGAGAAACACCATAACATGCCAAGAAAATCCTCCAAACAAGAGTTGTGCCTCACTTCCAAGAGCCAAAATGCCAAGACAAAAGATAAAAGTAGATATTTCACAAGAGAGTGAGTTGTGTTATGTTTAAAATGAGGTCCAACGTCTTCTATTTATACCAATCTTATGACCTTTAATTTAAAAATAGGACATTAATACTGCCGACAAGGTTGACTAACAATTTTACACTATTTTTACATTAAATGCCAGAAAATGTCATAATATGAGCTAAAAGGGGGACGTCAAGCCCCTCTGAGGGAGACGTTAGCCCTTTTTGGGCAAGCACAACATCCAGAAAACCAAACGTTGGCCCCTCCAGGGAAACTCCAAGCTGCCACACATGCCAAATGACCTCAGCACACTACCACATGCTCCAGTAAACACCCAACTCTCTCAGGTGACGTCCCGTCCATCAAAGGCACACATTCCATCTGCAGTGGGTGATCCCCCCTAGGCCAGGCTCTGCCAAAGTATCCTAGGTGGAACGTCCTTCTTTCTTTTCGTGAGGTGGCTCATCGCAATGTTGTCCTGTTTCTACCATCCCAACAACCATATGATGGGCTCTTCAGCTCCATGGAGGTCCGAGCTAATCATATCTCCATGTGTACCGATCCACTAGTACCTGTCCATCGGGCATGGTCCTGCACATCAAAAACTATGCCCTCCATGGGCTCATTAGTCCTGAGGATCATAGCAATTCCAATCATGTCTTATCATTGAATTTATCAGATACATGCATGAAATCCCTAGCATATCATCTAAGAGCTCAAAGACATTACACATATCTACCATACAAAGTTGAAGAAACAAACAAGACAACCTATTGGGCTAATATCCACAAGAAAAGGAAAGTTTCCACAGAGGATCATCCAAGCCATGTTTATGAAGTGATATGGTCTGGGGATGTCTAGATATAGTAAGACCAAGGGTAGGTGTTGTCTATGGGTGCCTTTGTAGGAGGTGCGTTGTACCCGTCATGGATGCACTTTTTCCAAGCCCCTTTTATTGCCTTTATTTTTATTTATTGCTTTTCTTTCTTTTTACTTCAATGTCTGACCAGAGGACACTGCCTTGGCGTGGTGACCAGAGCTGACAGTGTTACCCACTGGTATTTTCGCAGAAATGATAAGGCTGGCTTGTGATGAGACCCCCTTTCCCTTGGTCATGCAACCAAAGGTCACTACCCTGGAGTGGTGACCAGATGGTGGCAATGTCATACTACTAGATACCTATGAACATAATTCGGCGGCTCGTGATGAGACCTCCCATCCTCTTGGTTAGGTATTGTTTTGTCATTTTTCTTAGGGTCCCTTTTGTTTCTTATCGAGAGGCCTTTTATTGCCTTATCGGGGATCCCTGGGCGAAGCATCTCTAGGTTTCATTTCCTATGGCTTTTATCTTTTACCAGCTGCTTTTACCCCCTGGGCCTTTAGACCCTTCTTCCCATAGGACAAAGTGTAACCCTCAAAAGGTCATCCTAATGGCTGGACTAGGGGAATGGGATGGATGAATGGGAGATAAGATGTAAAATGATATAATGGTGGGAGTGGACGATGGCTCTGCAAATCCCCCATGGTGGCTAACCAAAACCCATGGATATCAGCTTGTTAGGGCATCCCGTTAATCCCCCCAACAATGGTCAAGTGGGTTAGTGTAAGATCCAAGCAGTCATCAGAAATGTAAGGAACCTGATGCATATATAAGAAATTCATAACAATCAAACATGACACATACCATGATACCTTGGACCAATTACCTCATGGAGCAAGAGCCTTCTCTGATGCAAGTCCAAGTTGATGGTGATGGAAGCTGTTGATGCTGACAGGACAAGTCTGGCGAAGAAGAAGAAAGATGGGCCCTCTAGGGCCATGCTCAAGTCAATCCTGCTCTCGGTACTTCATTTCTAGGACCTGTGGGCCTCGAGACATGATCTCCTAGTTATCCCTAGAAAATAGGGATAACAATTCCCAACTACTTTTCTTGTTTTTTCCATTAATTTTATCTCCTATCTTTTAATACTCACATGCGTGTATGCACATAATTTTACCATTTTTAATTAAATAGAAATACTCAAATTATAAAATATGTGATTCCTATTTACTTACATGTTATCAATGCATATTTACTACCTTTACATGTTATCAATGCAACCAATTCTATTTTCATGAATGCACTTTTATTATTTAAAAATATCATTTCTAAATACCATGCATGTAAATGATACTTTATTTCATATTAATAGATATCAACCCTTCTTAAGATGTACCAAGAGTAAGGCTGTGTTCGCTCTAACATTTCAAGTACACATATTCACATGGAGGTGGAACTGGTGTAACATCAAGGATACATTGCTAATTTTATCTCATTTACTCATCAGTGAGAGATCATGGTGGCTAAACATTAAGAATTACATATCCTTATTGCGCACCCTTCAACCAAACCTCATGAATGATTGGATTTGTGGCCTACCCTCATAACAACGTGTAACCTCCTGGGTGAGAGCATGAATTCTCCAACCCATTACACAAAGGGAGTTACTTGTAGGTAGGAATGAGAACACTAATTCTTGACCTCTCTTGGTACTACACATGTCACACCTCCTCCACACAACCTTTACTAATATGTAAACTTAATAGACAACATTTATCATATTCACATGTTTGCGATATTGAGACATAAGTTTCATGATCCCAACTTGGTTCTATATAAGTTGACTCACCCATGAGTCCATACACTCTAGGTTGTCTTTCCTATCACACTTAGTAAATCATCATTAACATTTTAATATATAACAATTTAATTACATATGTTGTACATAAGCATCATATCAAATTATAAGTCTATACACAAAGTCATATAACATTCAATAACATAAAAATGAGTGTCAACCTACTCATAGGTTATATACAGTCATCACATCACATAAAACATACAATTATTTAATCTTAGAGTCTTTAAACATAATCTAGCATAATCTATATAAAGGTAGATAGATCAAACAATATTAGATCATCCATCCATCTATCTGGAATACCCTTAAAATGATAATAATAGGTAAAACAAGTTTGGTGAAAATTTGGGCATTACTGATCTAGGTGGATATCGATGGCCACCCACCTTTTCCAACTGGCTCAAAACAATTTTCTGGAAATTTTGGTAATTTACTATTTTTAGCAGTGTTCACTTCCGAAGCTGTTTTGAGGCCCTAAATGATGTTTTTTTTTTTTGGAAAATAGGTTTGCAATATAGAAGTTCCTTCGATATTTCACCTAAAATGAATCTCCTTGATGATACCTTTCCAATGGGCTATCATACACCTAAAATGGAGATCGTATGCAAAAGTTACGACCCTGAGAAGTTGATGTACTAACTTACCCAAACGGGGCCCACATGACTTTTGGTGCTTCATCTCCTAGGGTTAGGTTTTTGGATGTCTAGGATTTTTGGCATTCCTGCTTATGGTAAAAATGCCTTCAGAGCCTCATTGCAATCATCTTCTTGCAAATGAGCACAACCGTCACATCTCTTTTTAGAGATAAGTCACCACCATTCCAGCAAGCTTGTTTCCGCTGCATTTTACAGTTTCAGCTTATTTCATTATTGAATAGAAAACTAGTTTTACTATATCTCTGTTATTTTGTGTTAAGCACTTGTTAATAATCTGTATTCATTTCATTATGCTCATAAAATATGGATCAGTGGTATCAGAGCGGTCTTCTCCTTGTCGTCTTAATGCATGTCCCCAATGAGGTCGAAGTACAAAGAGTTGGGTCTTGAGCTTGTTTCTCTTGAGGAAAAAAGCTCTCGCACCCCCAAGTGAGATCTCATGGAAGGAGAAAATAAATATGATAGGAAATGAGGTCCTTTCAAATTGTTGATTGAGGAAGCCCTCACACAACAAAGGAATGAGATGATGGATAGTTTCACACAAATCCTTCGGTGGCTACCAACAGGCGACACATCTTCTTAGAGCGGAGGAACCACCCTCTTCAAGGTACAAATAAACTTTGATATTCCTATATTTGAAGGTTAGATAGACACAGATGTTGTAGACAAGTGGTTGAATCTGTTAGAAGGGTATTTTTCTATCCATAACTTTTCTATTAGAGAAAAGATTACTTTTGCACTCCTCAAAGCCGTTCCCCATGTCAAAGAGTGGTGAGAAAATTTCTTTGAGCAAAAGGAAATAGAGGAAACCTCATTATTTACAGTCACATTCACCTAGGAATCCTTCAGGGATGCTATTAAGGAACAATACTACCCTGTCGGAAGTTATGACGAATTGTATACTAAATGCACCACATTGGGGCAAGAAAGAGACCAAGCAGTGCCAGATTTCACAAATATATTCTATACCTTGCGCATCAAGTTGGGTATCAAATATTCAGAGCGACATCTGGTGCTCAAGTATCGTGATGCTCTGCATAGATACATCCAGACCAAAATGGAATTTATGGACATCTCATCCTTGGGCACGACCTACCGATATGTCGTCAAAATTGAGTAGAAGCTCAAACAAAAGACACAGAAATTTGGGCCTGGGAACCCATCACAACAAAAGCCAGGAAAGGGTGGCCCCAAAATATAGAACAAAGGACAGATAAAATATGGACAGTATCAGGACAACCATTCCAAGCCGTAAGAAAAGAAGGACACAGGAAAGACAAAGAAATATACCAGGAAGTGGTGTGAATTCCATAAGAGCCCTTGGCATAACACTGTTGATTGTCGCTCAAAGTAGTCGCTGGTGGCTGAAGTGAAAGCCTTTGAATCAGATGCAGATTCTAACTCTGAGCTAGAACCAGAAAGGGGAAGATGAATCATTGACGTGGAACCCAGTGCCACCATTTCTACCACCAAGCTCCAACATGGTGAACTAGACGAGCCAGAAGAAGGAGAGAGCCTTTTCCATTCACAGATGTGGGTAAAAGGCACCCCACTTCACTTCATCGTTGATAGAGGTAGCCAGAAGAACCTCATCTCAACATAGGTCATCAAGCGGCTGGCCCGACTGACAACGCTGCACCCACAAACCTACACCATTGGATGCCTCCGCTAAGGAAGCGATCTCCGTGTCAACCAACAGTGTCAACTATCGTACGACATCAAGCCCTTCAAAGATGAGGTATTGTGTGATGTTTCTCCTCTCGAAGTTTGTGATGTTCTTTTGGGCCAACCTTATATATGGAAATGCCATGATGTATATGAGTTTAGGCCTCGTAGTGTTATTATTACTTTGAACAGGAAATTTTATAGGATACCCAAGGCAGTCCCACCTAGTGCTATTTCCTTGATCTCTACTAAGCAATGCAAGAAGGTCATCTCTCAGACGGGGAAGTTTTTCTTCTTCATGATTATCTCTCAGAATAAGCGAAAGATCACAACCACATCTAGGGTCTCTGCGGTCAACCTCTCCACACAAAAGAACAAAGTAGATAAGGTCATGGAAGAGTACTAAGATATCTTCTCCTCACCTACCGGGGTACCTCTGCATTGCCAAGTCAAGCACCCCATCGATTTGACCCCTGGCGTACCACTGCCCAATGGGCCAATCTATCGATGCTCTCTATTGGAGAATGAGGATATCAAGCGACAAATCCAAGAACTACTCCACAAGGGGCACATTCGTCCCATATCATCACCTTGTGGGAGCCTAATAATGCTGGTACAGAAGAAATATGGAACCTGGCGACTCTACATTGATTACCCGGCTCTTAATAAAATCACAGTTAGAAACCAGTACCCGATTCCCCAAATAGACTACCTCCTTGATCAACTCACGAGGGCCAAATACTTTAGTAATATTGATCTGAAGTCTAGCTACCACCAGGTCCCGATAGAATAGAAAAATGTATGGAAGACCGCCTTTAAGTCAAAGGAAGGACTTTTTGTATGGTTGGTCATGCCCTTTGGTTTGACAAATGCTCCAACCACTTTCATGAGGATGATGGACGATATCTTGTGACCACTCACCAATACTTTTTTAGTGGTGTATCTGGATGGAATTCTCATTTACAGTAAGACTTGGGCCGAACACTTGCAACATATTCAGCAGGTTCTGCACACCCTGCGACAACACAAGCTATACGTCAACTTGGAAAAATACTCTTTCAGCATGGACAGGGTCCATTACCTGGGCTACATCATTGATCATCATGGAATACATGTGGATCCAGCCAAGATCCAAGTCATCCATGACTAGCCAGCCCCAACCACACTCACTGAGCTTCATATCTTCTTAGGCCTTGCCAATTTCTACCACAGGTTCGTGTTGGGATTCTCCCATATTGCATGGGCCCTCAACCAAATAACCAAGGGTGGTGGTAAGGAGAAATTTGCGTGGGGTCTGTCCCAACAACAAGAGTTAGATGATTTGTACCAAACTTGCAACATCCCTTTGAGATCGAGACATATGCTTTAGACTATGCTGTGGGCGTCGTTCTCACACAATATGACCACCCCATGGTCTATCATAGTGAGACACTATCCGATGTTGTCCTTAAGTACCCTACTTACGACAAAGAAATGTACTCCATTGTGCAAGCCTCCCACTAGTGGAGACATTACATTCTTGGGAAGGAGATAGTCATCCACACTGATCATAAGCCACTGTAGTTCATGCAAACACAAGGAAAATTGCAGAATGACCGCCATCAAAAGTGGTCCACATACTTGTAGAAATTCCACCTCAAAATCAAGTATAAAACAAGAAGCACCAATTGCGTCACTGATTGCCTCAGCACACTGCCAGTCGTGACACTCACCACAGTGCTAGAATATTGCGGCCATGAGACCTCTGGATGGCCCCAACTCTATGAAACAGACTCGAACTTCGTCACCACCTACCAAATGTTGGGTGAAAATGTATTTGTCGATAATTTCCATCTTCAGGATGGGTTACTGTGTTGTCTGGTCCATATCTGTGTTCCATCAAGCGAGCGAGCGAAGCTGATCTAGGAATCCTATTATCGGATAAATTGGTAGGTGCAGACACTAACAGATCTCCCTAGATCCACCTGGATCTAGAACAAAACATGACATGACATGACTCTTTCTCTAAGTTGCAGTCATTGAATCTAATACTAAGGAAGAATGAGTGACATACCTTTATATCGCTTCCTTAGGTCTCTGTTGTTCCCACTTTGCTCTGGTGCTCTTGTGAAATCAGGTCCGAGAAAACACAAACCAACCAAAGCAAAGATGACAAAGTATATTCAATGTCAACCTATGCATATGATCAAGGAATTATTCAATAAAATAAGAGTGATTTTATGGGAAAGGGACATGCCTCTGTATTATATTAAATGAAAGTAGAAGATACAACCAGATCGCCTTGATGTCACAAGTTTCCTTTTAGTGACCCTTGGTTCCAACACACACACTTGCTCTACATTTGCATGAAAAATATCCAATTAAACTTGATAGACCAAATAGAGTCTTCAAGTTTCTATCCCAACAGATTTCTTCACACAATCCTTTCACCAATTCTTCATTCAATCTTACTTAACCTTTTCCATGAGAAACTTTTCAATATATAGGAGAAGGAGAGATGGTTAAATGGATGAGGATGATCTCACTAAATTTGAGAAGTCAGTAGGATGCCAACCATGCGAATGCCAACTCATTTTCTAGAAGATTCCCTTCTAGAACCTTCATGACCTCTTCTCTTTTCCAAGATTTTAAACATGTTCACACCCTACCTACAGAGTAGACTACGAATAGTTCACACCCTAAGTGTGGGTTGCCTGTGAGAATGAAGGATTTTCGCAGCCTATGACATAGGCAGCCTGCGAACTCATCTTAAAAATGTGTTTTTTGGAAGAAGAAAGCAGTCACTTTTCTCAGGAAAAAATTCCTTGTGGGAGCTTGAATACATCACTTGTAGAGACATCACTAGAGTGACCAAAATAATGTGTAACAGAATGCCCCCCAAAGTATGAGGCTGGAACTTGTGACAGCCAAAATACTTTGTAAAATGCGTGTGTGTGTCAGAAACAAAGAGTGCACCTAATCAGAAACCTGTAAACAACCAAGCATCTGCAGAATATAATACCAGTTCTGAGGTAGGCATTCCCATGCTCAGATCACAAATGAATGGAATCATAAACATAGGTCATGGCCACCAATCATACACCATGGATCCATGTCGTCAAAATGCTACATAGCCACCGGGAATACACCGTGGATCTATGTGAGAAGACTTGAATTAAGACATAGCCACGTAACATACAAAGTGGATCTATGTGCCGATACAAATCATACATACTCCATCGTAGCCTGGATAAAAAAGATGAGACCCAGGGTCTTCAATCCCGTCACCTGAAAGTATGAATCTAGCCATGCGATTACATGTGCTGAAGTCGAACACGGTAGAAACCACTTGATTACCGGTCATTGATGAAAACCATTAACAAGTGCGAGGGAAATCACCATTGATGTCAATGACTCCCAAGGTATCGAAGTACAATCCAAATGAATGTGAATGAATGAGATGAATTCGGGCATGCGGCGGAATCTCTTGATCAGGGATCAATAATGTGAAACCCCTGTCGAAAGCGAAGATACTTGCCATTAAGGCATGCAAGTTCCAAGGTACTAAATGATTTCTAAGTCTCATTCCCGAATAATGAGTTGGAGTCGACGGAAAAAGACTCGTCACAGGAGGGTCTTGATGTATCCCCGATCAATGACATGAAATAAGTAACAAATTTTGAGGGTGAAACAAAGTATGAATACAGGTTGAAATAGATATAGGGAAGGCCAACATAGTAAGAATGGACAACTGCAGATGTCTGACTCAATAGAGGGATCGTTTGAACTTCTTGTGAACATATGAACGACACAACCAAGGACTTGGCAGCACTGACTCAAAGACGACCCGAGATATGACCTTGTAGCAAGTTGTACGAGAGACAAATGGATTTCCCAACCCGGATTCAAATGACGAATAGGGGGTGTCATGTTCAAGAGTGACGCTTACTACCATTAATATGAATACGAAAACATATCCCTTTCCCAAAATTTCCCCCACCATTTCAAGCGAGTACCTCTTTATTTTTACACAAGCTTGAGGAGGATAACATATGCTTGTTGATGTAAGCTCATCCATCAGATGAGTCCCTTGGAGTATATTTAATGAACCCTAGGAAGGAGTGGTTCGGTCCCATTATGGGTCTTTTGATGTTTGTTTAACGAGTCCAAGGATAGAAAACTTGGGAGTTTTTCATGTTTTGAGAGTCTGAAAAACACTTAAAGAGAACTCTCCCAGTTCCTTTTTCATATATAAGTTCGACGAGACTGAAAAAGTGATAAAATATCGCATGTCGAACATTTTCTTCAAATACTTTAACGAGCATAAAAAGAACAAGATCGCTCGAGAATCTTTTCATTTTTATGGAGCATGAAAAGAGCTTAAAGGATACTCCCTTACATTCGTCGTTTTCGTGTTACCATGTCGAGTACGAAAAGACGAGAAAAAGTATACTTGGTTATGTTCTCATATATTTTCGAGCGCGAGAACGAACGAAGACTGAGCTCGAGGTTTTTCCTACAAAAACCCTAAAAAAATAGTCGTACATGCGACAAAGAGAAAAAAAAACACCCGTACCCCCTCGTTCGGACTTCGAAGTTGCTATATCTGCGAAAAACCATACTCACAAGGCTACTAGGGAATTAAGTTTTATAAGCAAAGCAATAAAAATAATATAAAAAACCAATAAGAAATAGTAAAAAGTGAATAAATATAGGTGAAAAGGACTTTTTACCATTTCATTGTCACTTTGCCAAAAAATTGTCCAACATACCTCATTTTCCCACAAATTTCTTTACTCGATTGCGGGAGGCGCAAGTGATCATTTGGTGAACGGTTTCCACCAACGAGGTAAGCTCTTGATCCTCCAACTTTTCCATGTTTTATTTTGGGTTTTTATTGGCAATTTTTAGAGTTTTGAGTCCATTTTAGGGTTGGAACATGCGCTCAAGCATTTTCGCAGGTGGGCTTCAGGGCACCTGCGAGAATCTCGCACTGTGCAAAAGGTCCACCTACGGGGGCCAAAAAATGGATTTTAAAGTGAGGTTTTGCTTAATAAAAATTATGCAAGAGTTTAAAATAAGTTGTTGACTTCCCTCTCATGGCTCTTTTACAGGTGTTTGACCATCACGATGTTGGAATGGAGAGAAAGAGAACATGAGGAGGATGATTCCATTGCTGGGAATGACCCGGGTACAGTTGGTGCCCTCTGGAATTGTGGGCTCTTGAAAGTTTTCAGGATCCCGGGCATGAGAGCCCAACTCAGGTTGTTGGAATACCTGGTCCACATGTGGGACATGGATCAACAATTATTTCATGTAGGAGTCCATACGCTGACACTAGATATCGAGGATATCTATTTTTTGACAGGGTTTTCATGACGTGGATACCATGCTACTTTGACTGGAGGTAGAGGCGGTAGACTCCCTATGAGCGAGTACGTTCACCAGTATTGTGTTCCCAAGGCAGAGAGAAGCAAGGGTAAGGTTTTCATTTGGGGTTTCCAAGATTTGACCCTACGAAACATCTTGTTTACTATTTCATGCATCGCTAGGAGCACAACTCCACACATGGCTCTCCAGAGCTATTTCCAATACTCCATAGAGTGCACAGAGCCTCAAGTTTCTAATTGGTCGGACGCAGTTCTTCGCAGTACGAAGAGACAATTGATGAAGTGCAGAAGCAATGACTTGAAGTAGTTTGGGTATGGGTCACTTTTGGTGTCATTCTTCCTCGAGAAGGTGTAAATTCTAACCTTGTACAATACCTTCTGCAAACTAATATTCAGAAAAGAACATAAAAGATACAATGGCAAATACAAACATTACACAAAGATTTTTCACCTGGAAACCCAAACCGGGAAAACCAACATATATTATATTCATACATTGTTTACAATACAATATACATGTAGGATCCAGTGGCATCCAAAACCCTAAGCCAATGACCTGGATTAGTCCAAAACCCTAATTCCTTAACTGGAAATAGAAAACCATCGGCAAAAACCATGTGCCGAAAAACCACCTAAATATCATATGGTCCTAGAAATATGTCGTCCCGATAATATGTCGTCCCAGAAATATGTCGTCCTGGAAAAATTTTTTCGGGGGCGCTGCCCCCGAACCTCCGCACGGGGGGCTCCACCCCCCTGCACCACTTGAGGGGGGGCCTAGCGTCCCCCCCTCTAAACCCCATGCATGCCTGACGCAAACACTCAGACACTACTACTTGTGCAAAGAATATAACACATACCCAACATTCTCCCACTTGTTGTTTTCTTTGCACACAGGGGGTTACATGGTTACATAGTCAACAATCCAGGGCAACAATGCCCATGGATCCTCT
>JZKD02S0131856.1:349118-360756 GCA_000966675.3 Picea glauca
CCTAACCCAATGACCTGGATTAGTCCAAAACCCTAATTCCTTAACTGGAAATAGAAAACCATTGGCAAAAACCATGTGCCGAAAAACCACCTAAATATCATGTGGTCCCGGAAATATGTCGTCTTGGAAAAAAAAATTCGGGGGTGCTGCCCCCGAACCCCCACGTGGGGGGCTCCGCCCCCCTGCACCCCCCGAGGGGGGGCTTAGCGCCCCCCCCTCTAACCCCCCTATGCACCCGACAAAAACACTTAGACACTACTACTCGTGCAAATAATATAACACATGCCCAACAGAAGTTCCCACTGCCGCGACTACAGGTTGATTGGGGTTTATCGGCCCCACAGGATCCAAGGATGTTGAGGTGGTGTAACCTCATGGCTTGACATGTAGTAGGCCCTATAATCAAGTATAATGATTCATTTTTTGACTGCTTGAGGCCCCAAATTCTAATGATTGACGACTATGCATATGCCGATTTTGATTTTCGAGGGGATCCAGATTTGGTCCTGCCTGAGGATGCTCAGTGGGTTGACTTAGGTAAAAAGTACACATTTTGTTCTTTTAAAATGTTTTTGCAAATTTTGTCATATAAAATGTTTTTATGTTTATCCAAGGACTAATAAAAAAAAATTTCTTTTTGATGACACAGATGTGGGCCCATATCGACTTCCAGGAACGTCTCCCATTCAAAGGCAAGGAGAAGCAGCTCTAGTGGTGAGATGGGATGCCGAAGACTACAAGGAATTGGAACAAAACTTAGAGGGGTTGACTGCGGATGTCCCAGACATTGCTATTGGAGAGATCCTGAGACGTTACCGGTGCCATACTGTGGGCGTGTCTGATTCTCTCAGTCCACTGCTCCATAGGGTAGCCTGAGCAGTTGTGTGTTATCATGAGCATCATCCATGACACTATTTTGTAGAAGCTACGGGCTTCGTATTTTGAGATTTTGATCCTTGGAAAAAAACTTTTTGTAAAAAATTTTGATCGTTATATACATATATATGGCTTCTACTGGCTTATTTTGTGTTGTGTTATACATGTGATGTGTGATTGGTTTATAAATGCCCCAAATGTCTGTCTAACACATAGTTATATAAGGTGTCAATCAATGTATTTAGACGTCTAGGAATGTGATGATATTCAATATAATCAAAATAACATTCCAAGAGGTGAATTCGTAAATATACCCGTAATAATGTAGGACTTCGAATAACATAGACATTACTTAACTGTAGTACTACTAGATGCAAATCGAGCCATATAACTAGGTGGCATATATCAAGTGAAATAACATCAATCAACAATTCGATAATGACACTATATTCTGCAATATTATTGGTCGCACGACCGAGGCACACACCTCGTAGACTGATAAGTTCGTTTGTAGGGGTGTAAATTTCCCATGCAGTAGAAGCAAGGTTTTGAGTACTATGGCTAGCGCCATCGGTGAAGCCAATGTGGGGTGGCGAAGACTCCAACATCTGGAAACCAAGCACAACGCAAGATAAGAGGTCGAGGGCAGAGACCAAATAACAAAAAAACATACTAAAGTAACAAAAAGTATGATACAATAAAATACAAGCACTCATGCACATGTGATCTTAAACATAGTACTTCTTTAATTACAACCCATTTCTAGGTTCACTCAAAGGGATACCGTCATAGTCCACCAACTTGTAAGATCCTTTCTCCAAAACTCGTTTGACGATATAAGGACCTTGCCACATAGCATCAAATTTTTTGGCTCCTAACATATCTCGATCTTGTTCATAAAGGATAACTAGATCACCTTCGGAGAAAACACATGGCTTGACATGCTTGTCGTATTGGGCTTTGATGCATTTCTTCTGGGCTTCTATAACTAGGGTGGCATCGCGACGGGTTTCATCTAATTGCATGAGGTACAACATATAGTCTTCTTCAGCAGAAGTGTTTGGGAGAAGTTTGATGGCTAGTTTTAGGGAGGATATCTCACATTCAATTTGCAAGATGGCTTCTAGACCATAGACTAACTGGAATGGTGTAAACCTGGTAGCAAACTTAACGGATGTCCGATAATCCCACAATGCTAAAAACAACATCATGTGCCAACTTGTTTTGTGAATCCCTGTAATGTCTCCAAGGCCGAGCCCTATTGTAAATCATGTCTATGAAGTATAGAGCTTGCATTATGAATTGTAATTATGTTTTATAGGGTGGTGAGACAAGTTTATATAAGCTAATGGGATTATGTGTTATTAGGCCGGAGAGCCTAAGTGTTAAGGCCAGGAGCTTGCTTTTGTATATGTAATCATGTAGAACATTAATAAAAATATAAACACTGCTGTGTGTAGACTGACCACGATGAATGAGTGATGGGGGACTAAGCTTCCATAGATTGGGTAAGAGATTGGGGGCTAGAAGGTTGGAAAGAGAGGCTAAGTGTTTATCCTAGGGGCTTAGGTCCTTGGGAATAATATTTTAATATTATTCCAAAAGCCATGTGAAATATATGTTGCGTCCTAAGTTCTTGGAGAGGAACGCATGCTGATGGAGTGCATGCAGCTTCATGGGTGACATGTGTCGACCCATGCACATGCAATTAAAAAAAATTTGTAGAAGTCAACCATGGAAGGGGGTCGCTCCTCATTCCATCATCCTTTGCATCTGATTTCAGATACCTTCACGTAGCTCTGAGAACTAGAAAACCGAGACGTCTTCCTGAAGACCAAAACATCATCTGTCTGATTCTGTTATTGGTCTGCGTCTTCCCTTGACATACCTATGCACCATTGAGAGAATTGGTCAGGAGGGGAAAGTCAACTTGTGAGTTCCAGAACCCATTCTATTCGCCATTGCAAAGCTGAATCCATACCCTATCTGTCTATAGGTTGCTGTTTTATGTTTTCCTGAGTGGGGTTGTGTTGTGGTTATCCTCACATGTGTGAATTGAGTCGAAAGGAGTTGAAGAACCGGGTTTTAAGGCCCTTAGTTTAAGAGGCAGTCTATCAGGCCTGTGAGAAGCTATTTCCAGGTGAAGGAGTCTGCTGGGAAGTGGTATTCTTCCAGAGAGAGTCCAACACTAGCTACGGAGATCTAAGACTTCCTGATCCGACCTGTTGCCGAGACCCAGAGAGGGAGGTGAAGCACTGATGGAATGTGCTTGTGAAGGTGTATACTTCCGGATGAAATAGGCATGTGGGGAATGAGAGTCCGTGAGTAGTGGGTGTAAGAAGGAACCCTGGGAAGAATCCTTCCGGTTATTCTGTGCAGTTTTCCCTATAACCTCAGCCTAGACTAGGATTCCTTGCCTTGGGTGGAGCTTAGTCCCAGCTCAGGGGTGACCCACTACTGAGTATGATGAGTAGCGTGGTCTAAGGCTGGGAGGTTCATGGAAGGCCTGCACGTGGTTGGTGGAATTACCACGGTTTCAAAGATAAGTATCAACTTATGCTTAATATTATGTTTTGCATGCAAGTGATGCTTATATGTATCATGTATTTTGTTGTGCATATGAATTATTGTTAATGACAAGGATTATTTATGTTAGCATTAATATTGTTCTTACTCTGAGTTAAATGTGTTTAATATGACTTAAATGCATGTTATTAATTAAGTATGAGAATGATGTTGTTCCGCACAATAGCGTTTGCCTGGCCAGTGGGATGACGGTTGGGGATGTTACAATCCCTATCATTCGTCGAAGCATGGTAATGAAGACTTTGTTTATTGCTTCAACTTGGCCTTTGGCTTGTGGGTAATAGGGTGTTGAGTTTTCATGGAGAAGACCCAAATTTTCAGTGAGTTCAGACATCATGAAGTTTCTAAAGTGACTACCATGATCAATAACGATAGCCTGAGGAACACCAAACCGAGCAATGTTGTGATTGAATACAAATAATGCTACAGTCCTTCCGATATTGTTAAATGTTGGCATCTCTTCGGCCCATTTCATAGAATAATCTACGGCTACAATAATGTATCCATGCCCCCCGACCGAGTGAGGGTGACATGTCATGAAATCGATACCCCATTTTTCAAAAGGACCAACGGAGACCACAAGGTGTGATCGTATTTTATTGTTGTAGGTTTGGCAAGCATGGAATTTTTGGACAGAAATTATACAATCGTTGAATAAAGAAGGCCAAAAATACCCACTCGTAAGATCTTCTAGGTAGTAGCATACCCAGACATGTGACCACCACAGGCTCCAGAATGGCATTCATTTAGGGCTTTCTCGGCTTCGTCAAACGTGAGGCAGCATCGAAAAATGGAGTCAATCCCATGACGATAAAGAGCATCACTGAGGATAATATACTGACGGGCTTGGTAGCGTATTCGACGGTGGTCAGTGCTAGACAAATTGGGCCGAAAAGTCTGGGTCTGGAGATATATGATGGTATCTCCGTACCAAAGGTCATCAGAACTAATCAGGAAAAGGGATTCATCGGGTAATGAATCTGCTGCTACATTTTCTGTCTCAGAGCAGGGAAGGTCGCATATCAACTCAGCAAACACCAAGGATTTCTTGGACTTAGCATGTTCGAATTCTAAGTCAAACTCCTGGAGTATTACAATCCATTTGGAGTATTTTCCCCCTAGCAATTGGCGTGTAAGAATGTGTTGCATAGGGTTGCAATTAGAAATTACTGTAGTCTTGCGAGAAAGGATATAGTGCCAGAAACATTGAACAACCTGGACCGCTGCAAAGGCCAGTTTTTCAACATGTAAATATTTGGTTTTGGTAGTTGTGAGACTCCGACTCAAGTAATAGATGACATGCTCGTCATGAGAATCATCCTCCTAGACGAGAACCATAGTGATGGTGTAGTCTAAGGCTGCGAGGAAGAGGAAATAATCCCAACTATAATCAGGTGGGAAGAGTAGTGGGGTACGTGTCAAAGACAGTTTCAAAGATTCGAAAGCTTTGTTGGCATTGGTATCCCATATGAACTCAGAACCTTTCCTGAGCAGTCGCGTAAATCCAGGAGTTAGCTTAGCATAGTTCGGGATGAAACGACAGAGAAAGTTTGCCTTCCCTTGCAAACTTTGTAACTGGTGAAGTGAGGAAGGAGGAGGGAGATTGAGAATCTCTTTGACCTTCAAAGGATCTACCCAGATCCCTTGACGTGAAACAATAAAGCCCAGAAGTCGACCAAATTCTATGCAAAAAACACATTTGTGGGGATTCAAGCGTATATGTTAAAACCGACATCGAAGGAAAATGGCACGGAGGTGTATTGAATGATCTACACAGCGCATGGAATGAGCGGGTAAGTCATCGAGATATGGCTGCACAATATGCTTTATATCATGAAATGCGTAAGACATAGCATGTTGAAAAGTTGCACCGGCATTCTTTAAACTGAATGGAAGTTTTTGGTAGGCAAAAGTGCCCCAAGGACAAATAAAAATGGTCTTATGTTGTCCGCAGGTACAATATTGATTTGATTATATCCGGAGAAACCATCCATCAGAGAGAAGATTTCACTTCCGGCACAATCGTCGACGATCTGGTCAACGAAGGGGGTAGGAAAGTTGTCTTTAGGACAAGCTTTGTTAATGTTTCTATAATCAATGCATAAGTGGATTGTGCCTTGTTTCTTGTCAATCAGAACAAGATTGGAAACCCAGTCAGTTAGAGCCACAGGGTAAATAAAGCCATCTTTGAGAATTTTCTCAACTTCAAGCTTGATAGCGACTGCTTTACGTGGGTGGACCGGACAAAGTTGTTTTCGAATGGGTTTAGCACCCAGATATGTCTTAATCTCATGTACCACAATGTCGGGGTCAATCCTCGACATTTCTTCATAGCTCCATGCGAAGATGTCACAAAATTCTTGGAAAAGAGACTTGTAGGTGGAAACTTCGTCATGGGAACACGAAGATTCGATATGCACATTTTCGACAACTCCAGGTTTTATGGATATGTCAAGGGGGATGGTGGGTGAGATATTACTTAAGTTCCCTTTGTAGAACATATCGTGTGTAGAATCGAGAACGATAGAAATGATGATAACGGTCGACGGGGTCGAGAGTAATTGGTAACCCTCGATGGTGCGTTGTTCCAGGAAGAGGATGGAACGATGATGTCCATCGTCCCAAGGGGTATCTTCCACAGACATAACAGACATAATCATCTCGTCTATAGGAAAAATGATGCAGAATGGATTCAGAGATAAAGCACCAAGAGAGGGAGTAGAAGGGGTTGCTGATTGAATGGCTTGATAAGGGGATTCGATCGAAATCAAAGGCATTTCGTTGCCATAATGAAGATGATCGGCGGGGTTGGGTACCATCCACGGGTCGTAAGATGCAGGGGTTCTGTGAACAGAGGTGGATATCTTGTTGATCGAGGCGACAAATGGATGTGGAACATCAGGTGGTGGAATGGGGAAAGTACCCATCAAAGATGAATCTTTAAGAAGACCCACACCGACATTCTCATATCTAGGGGGGTTTTTTGCAATGAAACGTATGTTGCCGGTACGTGCATCAGAGTGAAAGAAGGCCAATTGGTCTACTGTAACTACTTTTCCTTGATGTGGGAAAGGAACGACATGGAAAAGGGTGGACACAACTGTACACATGGAATCGATTTAGCTATGGCCAAGTAGAAGGTTGTAATCGAGAGGAGCATCAAAGACCTCCACTTCAACATTGACTGTTTTTCCTTCTAACGTAATTGGAAATGAAGGGAGGACACCGTAAGGCTTAAAACTAGAGCCATTGAAGGCTTTGAGTGTGTTATCAAATAAATCGGTAGGTGCAGACACTAACAGATCTCCCTAGATCCTCTTGGATCTAGAACAAAATAGGACAGGACATGACTCTTTCTCTAAGTTGCAGTCATTGAATCTACTACTAAGGAGGAATGAGTGACATACGTTTATATTGCTTCCTTAGGTCTCTGTTGTTCCCGCTTCGCTCTGGTGCTCTTGTGAAATCATATCCGAGACAACACAAACCAACCAAAGCAAATATGACAAAGTATATTCAATGTCAACCTATGCATATGATCAAGGAATTATGCAATAAAATAAAAGTGATTTTATGGGAAAGGGACATGCTGCTGTATTATATTAAATGAAAGTAGAAGATACAACTAGATTGCCTCGATGTCACAAGTTTCCTTTTAGTGACCCTTTGTTTCAACACACACACTTGCTCTACATTTGCATGAAGAAGATCCAATGCAACTTGATAGACCAAATAGAGTCTTCAAGCTTCTATCCCAGTAGATTTCTTCACACAATCCTTTCACCAATTCTTCATTCAATCTTGCTTAACCTTTTCCATGAGAAACCTTTCAATATATAGGAGAATGAGAGATGGTTAAATGGATGAGGATGATCCCACTAAATCTGAGAAGTCAGTAGGATGCCAACCATGCGAATGCTAACTCATTTTCTAGAAGATTCCCTTCTAGAACCTTCGTGACCTCTTCTCTTTTCCAAGCTTTGAAACAGGTTCGCACCCTACCTATAGAGCATATTGCGAAAAATTCACACCCTAAGTGTGGTTTTCCTGCGAGACTGAAGGATTTTCACATCCTATGACATAGGTAGCCTGCAAACTCATCTTAAAAATGTGTTTTTTGGAAGAAGACAACAACCACTTTTCTCAGGCAAAAAGTCATTGTGGGAGCCTGAATACATCACTTGTAGAGACATTACTGGAGTGACCAAAATAATGTGTAACAAATCCCACTACAGTCGGGTGGCAAGACACTTCGGCGTCGAAAAGACAGTGGCGATGCTACATAAACATTTCTACTGGCCGAAACTTTGACAAGAGGTTAGCAAGTATATTAGGTCCTGCACTGCCTACGCTATTGCTAAATCGACCACTAAGAAACATGGCATGTACACCCGTCTTCCTACTCCTGACAGGCCATGGGAATCCATCTCAATGGGCTGCATGTCGGGCCTCCCATCCACCAAGTGGGGAAATGGCTATTTTTTTGTGGTTGTTGATCACTTTTCTAAGATGGCAATTATGGTTTCCTACAAGAAGAGCATCACAGTAGAGGCCACTGCCAAGCTCTTATTTGAACGAGTCTGGGTACATTTTGGAGTCCCAAAAACCATTGTCTCAGATTGGGATAGTCAATTTCTCAACACATTCTGGTCGAGCCTCTGGTCAGTATTAGACACCAAGCTCACCAAATCCACTATCTTCCACCCCAGACAAATGGACAAACCAAGGTCGTAAATCGAATGATTGTGCATATCCTTCGCATGTATAATTCAAAGCACCCTCACACATGGGATACGATCCTTCCCTATGTCCAACATAGCTACAACCGAGCCTTGCAAAGCTCAACTAACCACAACCCCTTTTAGGTGGGGCTGGGATTCCAACCATTGGGTCCCATAGATGTTGCACTTCTCCTTGTGGTCACCTCGATCGACTCATCTCCTGCGCCAATTGAAGTTGACAAAGACACCTGGTTCATTGAGAGGATCCAACACATCCACCAACAAGTTCAATATATCATAATTCCAATGACAAGTACAAACAATGCCATGATCAACATCGGGTGCTACATAAGTTTTAGGTGGGCA
This sequence comes from Picea glauca, assembly GCA_000966675.3. Classification (NCBI taxonomy): domain Eukaryota; kingdom Viridiplantae; phylum Streptophyta; class Pinopsida; order Pinales; family Pinaceae; genus Picea; species Picea glauca. The sequence goes on from JZKD02S0131856.1 coordinate 357,668, forward strand.
ACAAAGTTTGGTTGCACTTGCAGAAAGAACGCCTTACAAGACCCCATCGGAAGCTTTGCCCACTCCGTTATGGGTCGTACACCATCACCACGACCGTGGGGGATAATGATTTTGAGCTCAACATTCCTCCTTTCCTTGGCCTGCACCCAGTGTTCAATGTGGATCTCCTTCACCCTTATTTCCCACCATTATTGGACGCCTCAGAAGTAGCAAAAAAACTGACACCAACAGAGCTCAACCTTGACTGCATACAACAGACATCCAATGATCAGATTGTGTACACATAGATCAAGGGCACTCGACAACAAAGGATCCAGCTTTATCGAGTCGTCAAAGCAGAACAACTCTTGCACCAAGGTAAGTGGCTCACCCGGGGCCAAATTCAACAGAAATTTCCTCATCTGATGGGGGACCTCAATGCAATGGAGACCATTGCTTCCTAAGGAGGGCGGATTGATCTAGGTGGATATCAGTACCCACCCACCTTTTCCAACTGACTTAAAACAGTTTTCTGGAAATTTTGGTAATTTACTATTTTTAGTAGTTTTCACTTCTGGAGCCGTTTTGAGGCCCTAAACAATGTTTTTTGGAAAAAAAGGTTTGTAATACAAAAGTTCCTTCAATATTGCGCCTAAAATGAATCTCCTTGATGATACCTTTCCAACAGGCTATCATACGCCTAAAACAAAGATCGTATGCAAAAGTTACGACCCCATGAAGTTGATGTACTAACTTACCCAAATGGGGCCCACATGACTTTTGGCGCTTCATCTCCTAGGGTTACGTTTTTGGATGTCTAGGGTTTTTGGAATTCTTTCTTATGGTAAAAATGCCTTTAGGGCCTCATTGTAATCATCTTCTTGCGAATGAGCGCAGCCGTCACATCTCTTCTCAGAGATAAGCCACCACCATTCCAACAAGCTTGTTTCCGCTGCATTTTGCAGTTTCAACTTATTTCATTATTGAATAGAAAACCCAGTTTACCGTATCTCTGTTATTTTGTGTTAAGTACCTGTTAATAATCTATATTCATTTTGTTATGCTCATAAAATCCGGATCAATTACATAAATGGAAAGACAAAGTGTTTGGCTTGGAGGATTACCAAAGCACAATGTTGTTATTACTAGCACAAAAATATTAAATGTTTTCGGTGTACATTGTTAGGTGTATATCATGAACATTAATCAAGATAAAACAACAACAATGTCGATATATATGCCTAGCAACATACACTGAACACATTAAATGTAGTATGCATATTTAAAGTTGTTGAATCTATTTTGCACATATTTGATTTTGAAGGTTAATAAAATATAATATTTTTTCATTAGTTTGATAGATGCAATGGTTATAAAGTAGTGAGCACCAGAAACAATGCCTCTAACACAATATAGTTCTTAAAACAAATCAAATAGTTACATACAACCAGACACAATTGTTTCCATTGTACTCTTGTATGTTTGGTTATGAATATAGACAATCCACTCATCAATCTCCATTTCAAAGAAAAATATACCTTTGGTATTGAGCCAAGATTTAGTTTGTTCATGACTTGGAAAATAATGCTCCCATTACTTAATCATACTCTCAAATTCTCTTCGAAAGGCTCATTCTGGAGATTTAATGTACGAAACATGTTATTGAGCCAAGCTGCTACATCAAACATTCATATAGGTAGATCACATAAATACAATAAAGGTTAGTGAGACAATCAATTTTGAAAACATTATGAAAACAACAACAAAACTAAAAGATAAAAATTGAAAACATTATGAAAACAACAAGAAAACTAAAAGATAAAACAACATGGTGTGTCTTCTGCGGTGAAACCAACCAAGTTGTACTTGTAAGATCTCATGCTATGCCTTTTTTTTGTGGACTCTCTATGAAGCTTAAGAATCATTTTTCATTCTTGATTGCGAGAATTGAGATACTGAATGAGAACCACAACTTTATAGGTAGTGTCTATGTTTTAGCCATATTTCCACTTTAATCATAAACATTTTTGTCTATAATGAAATATTTTTGGATTTGAAAACTTCTTGGAACAACTAGTTGAAGGGGAAGAAAATTAAAAGAGATAATGAAGATTAACATTGACAAATCTTCATTTAATTGAGTTTTAAACATATTTTCAATAACTTTCACATCAATAATGATTTTAGTGTTTGTGTCACCCAGCCATCAATTCTTGAAACTCAACCTACAAATAAGACATCATTCAACTCTAAGATCTTAAAACCTAGAAGCAAACAAGAAGCCACTTGCAACTTAGAAGTAAACAAGAAGCACATATTCATCCATAACAAATGGTAATTATTTAAATTTTGGGTTTAGGGTGTTGTTATTGTTAAAGTGTTTGTTAATATTCACAATTTTGTCCAATTAGACAATGACAATCCAAAATATTTCAATGGCCACTTGTACGTTGGGCTATGGAGAAATTTATGTGGTTTTACCTAAACATCTTTGCTTCTCATGAATATGCTTATCCCTGTCCTACATATTTTATACTTCTCCTTTGGATCAACTTTGAAGCCAAAAACAATATGTTTTTTAGCCAGGAAAATTTCTTTGATTCCTCCTCAATCGTTCTAAATATGCTCATAGATGAAAGAATAATACAATTGTGGAAGCTAAAGGAACATGAAAACGTTGAAACCTATATACGGCAAAATTTATTTCAATGAAAGCTTGCTTTTCATGGCGTGATTGACTTGTTACACTGTATTTAATTTATTCTTATCGGCCTCTTACAACCAAAATTCGATTATGGCGTGATTTAGAACGCTGAAATTACGTCGGGTGACCTAAGCACCACCCTTCTACTTTCTTGTTATAAAATTGAATACTCTGCATGCTGCTGCAACGTTGCACTGCACATCTCTTCCACCTGTCCGATGCAGTGATCAGCCATATCCTTTCAGCACGATCTTTTCTTTATTTATCAACATCTCTTCGTTCTGTAATCTGTTTATTTATCAACATTTCTTCGTTCTGTCATCTGTCGAAACGTTAGGGCGCTTTCCAGTGGAGAGGTGATAGGTTTTTGTAATCAGTTTATTGGAGGCACCTGGACTTTGTTGCA
>JZKD02S0131923.1:12419-24014 GCA_000966675.3 Picea glauca
AATGGGTTTCCACGTAAAAATATTGGTTTATTGTGTATGTGTATGATTGCTCATTGTTCATGTTTTATTTATTCTAAACTTGTTGAATGATATTGGTAAATTGATCATAAAGTTAACAACACTTATATACTGTGGTTAAAAATGAATAAAATTCTTTATTATTGATTCACCCCACTATCAATAATCCAACAATTGGTATCAGGTCATGTCCTTCAAAAGACAATTCAACCACTAGAAGGAGATCATGGATTACTCTAATATTGGGATACCTCAGTTTCATGGGGAATATTATTCTTTCTAGAGAAAAATAATGAAGACACACATACAAGAACTAGGATTTTATGTTTGGCGATCAGTAGTAGCTAGATACAAAGCACCAATTATACCTCCAATAGATAAAGATGGAAAGAAACTTGAAGAAAATAATTCAAGATCCACAAGTTCATTTTTGAATGGTTTGACTAAATCAATATACACCAAAGGTATGCATTGTGACTCTGTAAAATATATCTGGGTCAAACTAAAGAATATATTCGAAGGAGATGAGAAAGTAAAGGAAGCTAAACTTCAATTTTTCAAAGTAAAATTCGAACAATTGAAGATGAATGAAGATGAAAACATGGATTCCTACTTTATACAAGTTGATGAAGTAATAAACAGTATCAAAGGTCTGGGAGATGAGGTAAATAAACAGGTCATTGTCAAAAAGTTATTGAGATCCCTACCGATGAGGTTTGATTAAAATTTCTTAGCACTAGAATAAAGAGAGGATCTAGCTACATTGACCATGGATGAGTTGCATGGGACACTCACAACTTATGAGATGAGAACAGAGCAAGAAAATCTAGTTACAAAGGAAGAAACATTTAAAGCATCTAAGAAAACAAATAAAAATAGCAAGCAAAAGGCAAAGTCAAATAGTAGCAGCAGTGACATCTCAGAAGACGATGAAGAAGTAGCCAACTTCGTCAGAAGACCAACAATGGGAAACAAAAATATAGAGGTGAGATTCCATTGATTTCTTTTAATTGTGATGGTATTGGTCATTTTTCTAATAAATTTTCCCATAAGAAAAATAAAAGAAATGAAGAATATGATTCTAAGAGTAAACAAACATACAAAGGCAAAAGAACCAAAAAGAAATTTTTCAAGAAAAGCCTTTGCAACAAAGAAGACAGTTCCTCATCAAATGAAGATGAAATCAGTGATAATGATATAGAAATGGTCATATTCATGGAAGTAGAAGATTTCGATGAAGAGGGCTTCGAAGAAGAATATGAAGAGGCAAAAGTTGACTATTGATAATAATTATTGAGTGCCATAGAAGTTATAAAAAAAAAAGTCACTTCAGGCAGAACTAAAAGAAAAAAGAGGATCTCAGAATTAAAACTCTGAAGAACTAGGGCAGATGATCACTAAATTAAAAATCCAAGTAGAGGAATACAATAGATTTGAAAGAACACTTAGAGAATAGTTAGAAGAAAGAGACTGGATCATTGGAAATTTGGAAGCAGAGATTGTCATATTGAGAAAATATATTCAAAATAAAAACATGCAGAACAACTCCAAATTTTTGGACGAGATTATTAGCAGTCAAAGGCCAAATCATGACAAGTCTAGACTATGATATAACCAGACAGAAAAGGGATCAAGATCCAAAACAACATATTAAGAAACTAAACCAAGAAGCTACACAGAAACAGTCATAGGATCTCCTGAGGAGAAAGAAGACAAGAAGTTTTACAAGGAATATCATAGAGAAACTCCTCCATCCAGAAGATTTGGATTTCAGAATCAGCGATAGACAGAAACAAGGAGGCCTAAAGAAGAAGAAGGGCTCAGAAGAGTAACTCATTTTAGAATATCTACAAATCCCAGGTATCAGACTTATTTTCTTGGATTATGTTATTCATGTAACAATTTTGGACATAAGGCTATAAATTGTAGAGAAAATAACAGGAACAGAGACAACCATGAAAGTTATACATGAAATGGTTATTCAATAAGGCCTAGTGAAACACAAAGTAGAAGCTACAATAGGTTTGAATCCTTTAGTACTAAGACATAATGCTACAAGTGCAATAACTTTGGGAACATGGACAAACATTGTAGAATGACAGTTCCTCCAAGAGAATCACAACAGAAGAACCACAGTCACAGACAGGAACCTCAAATAATATGGATACGAAAGAAGAATCAGTACAACAATAAAGAATGCACACTTTCTCTAAAATATAAACACAAGAAATGTGGTTGGTATGTTGATAGTGGTTGTTCAAATCACATGACAGGTGATAAGGATAGGTTTCTAAGCTTGAGAAAGGAAAGAGATAGGTCAGTCTCTTTTGGAAACGATGAGTCAACCAGAATCATTGGAAGAGGCATGGTCATGATTGGAAATAAGGATACCAAGGCAGAAAATGTTTTATTAATGGAAGATATGAAACACAATCTTCTGAGTGTAAGTCAAATCTGTGACCAAGGTCACAAACTTGTGTTTTATTCACAAAAATGTGAGATAAGAAAAACATATTCAGGCAGAGTGGTGGTGAAAACTATGAGAACTTCAAGCAACATATATGTACTAAGTGAAATTGGAAATGAAAAATGTTGTTTAGGAAAGAAAGATGAATTTTGGCTATGGCACAAAAGAATGGGTCACATAAATTTCGATAACCTTGTCAAGGTCAGCAAAAAGGAAGCGGTCAGAGAAATTCCCCAGATCATGAAGCCAACCAACACATTGTGCAAGCATTTTCAACAAGGTAAGCAAATCAAGACCAGTTTCAAGTCAATAGAATACTCTACAACAAAATTGTTGTAAATTGTGCACATTGATCTAGTTGGACCAACTAGAAGCAAAGGAAGAAGAAGTAGCAAAAGAGGAAGATGAAGAAGAGCGGTTAGAAGCAGAAGAGAAATAAAAGAAAGATATTCAAGTACCTCCAAAGACACCTAGCAGACGAATACAGAAGAACCATCCATCAAATCATATTATCAGGAATAAAGATGTAGGAGTTGAAACTAGAAGAATAAATCATTCACCAAAGCAACTGCACCTAGCACTATTATCTACAATTGAGCCAAGAATTTTTTAAGAAGCCAACAAGGATGAATTTTGGATAAAATACATGGATGAAGAGTTATATCAGATAGAGAAGAATGACACTTGGGAACTAGTTCCAAGGCCAAGGAACAGGAATGTGATTGGTACAAAGTGGGTCTTCATAAACAAATTAAACGAAGATAGATAGGTTACCAGGAACAAAACAAGATTGTTATGTAAAGGATACACTCAGGTTGAAGGTATAGAATTTGAAGAGAAGTTTGCTCTGGTTGCTAGAATGGAAGAAATCAGATTGATCCTTGCTTATCCATGCTCCAAAAATATCAATTTGTATCAGATTGACATGAAATCAGCCTTCCTAAATGGATATCTAGAGGAAGAAATCTACATTGAGAAACTAGAAGGATTTCAATTGTCAGGGAATGAAAAGTATGTTTGTGGGTTGAAGAAGTCCTTGTATGGTATCAAATAGGCCCCCAGAGCATGGTATTCTAGACTGGACAGATACTTACAACAACAAGGGTTCAAAAAGGAGAATGTCGACAATAACCTCTACATCAAGGTAAATCAAGATAGTATTTTATTAATTGAATTTTATGTTGATGATATTGTCTTTGGAAGTGATGATGACATGATGAGACAGAAATTTGCAAAGGATATGAAAGATGAGTTCTAAATTTCATTACTTGGAGAATTATCTTTCTTTTTGGGTCTTCAAATATGTCAAAGCAACCAAGGCATTTTTATCTCTCAGACCAAGTATATCATAGAAATGCTAAAGAGGTTCAAAATGGAAGATTCCAAACCAGTCGGTACTCCTATGCAAACCAGTTGCAAGTTAATTAAAGATGATGATTCAAAGGATACAAATCAGAGGAAGTACAGGTCAATGATTGGAAACTTACTTTATGTGACATCTTCTAAACTAGATGTGATGCAGGCAGTTGGACAGGTAGCACAATTTCAAGCAGCACCAAAGGAATCACATGTTTTGGAATTTAAGAGGATATTTAGATATCTCAAGGGTGCATAAGAGTTTGGATTGTGGTATGCAAAAGGAAAGAATCTATCACTTATGCCTACACAAATGCAGATTGGGCAGGTTTCATTGATGACCGAAGAAGTACAAGTGGAGTAGCATTCTACTTGGGTGAGTGTTTGGTATCTTGGATAAGAAAGAAACAATCATCAGTATCATTGTCTATAGTCGAAGCAGAGTATATTGCAGCAGCAACATGTTGTACATGGGTCCTATGGATGAAACAAACATTGACAGATATACAGGTTGAGTATGGTAAGCACATTTTGATATATTGTGATAACATAAGTGCCATCAGTATATCAAAGAATTCGGTGATGCACTCCAAGGAGAAGCACATTCCAATAAAGTTTTATTTTCTATGGGAATAGGTTGCTGAGAAGAATATTCGAGTTGAATATATTTGAACAAAAGATGAGATTGCGGACATCTTTACAAAATCACTTCCAAGGGAATATTTTGAGTATCTTCACCAAAAACTTGGCATAGTTTATGCCCCACAATGACCTTTGAATGTTATTCTAATATGTCTTAGATTTACAAGAGGAAGCACTATGAAGAGGATAGAGGAAAGTTCAATTAGGGGGAGCATCCCCAGGGGGAGTTCAGTCAAGGGGAGTAGCCCCAACGGGAAGTTACCTTTACCATTGATGTCAAAGGGTGAGATATTCATTAGATGCATGGAGAGATAACACAGAGGCATGATTCCAAGGGGAGCAATGGTCACAGGGTGAACATGAGTGACATGGCTTCAGTGTTGCATCAGAGTGTTGCCATCAATTCCAAAGGGGGGTATTGTTGATTAATTGGGTTGGTTGTCATTGATGTCAACCCTTGAAGCAAGTCTAGTAGAAAATTCCAATATCCCCAGTAGTATTGTTAGGGAACCCAAGTTTGTTTGAGGAATAATGTAATGAATATCAGTTAATTTACAGGTGAGACTATTTTATATGGAGAGTACATGTCATGTCGTTTCTAGTGATATGTGGTATGTCTCATAGTTCCTCATGGTTGAGGAGATATGGCTTAGTGAAGTTGGAGAACCCTCATGAGTTATCTAGAATCCCCTAGAAGGTCAAAGAAGTCAATTTATTCTAGAATCTCCTAGAAAAAGTTTACTAGTCAAAGTGGTTGTAACTAGGACTTAATCATGAGTTAAGTTGTTGCAATAAGAAAATAATTAAAAATAAATTAGTTGCAACTAGAAGTGGTGAGTTTACTATTTGTGGATAAAGTGGTTGTAAGTGGGAAAATTAGTTGAGAGTGGGTTATCCCTAAAAGAAAGAAGTTGGGTAAAACAGTCAGAAGATAACCCCTAAAGGAAGCTACTTGGACAGTATAAATAAGAGAGCAAGGGTCTCTTATTATCACCTAATTGAGCACATTGAACATATATTATTGGGAAAGGTTTATTGCAGGTACTCATTGATACATATAAATTTGTGCAAGTATGAGGAAGCGAAGGTAGAGTGACGACAAAGTTTTGTGGCCGCAGTGGAGTGTGAAAAGATTGTGAAAAACCCTAGTTAGTTTTATCCCCGTGGGTCACCCAGTAGACGTCCCGCAAGGCACTCCCGCAAGTCGAGTAGAGCATGTCACACAAGGCCCTGCAGGACACCTCACCTATGTCACGTGAGGTACTACCAGAACTAAGGTTTGAAGTGTAGTTCAGGTTGCAGAGGCTGAGCAGAGGCTACTGGAAGTTCAACAGTGATCAGGTACATCAAATATATCTATAGGTTCAAAAGGTAATTTATATTCTTATGTGTAGTTGGATATTGTTGTTTACGTGAGATATGGTTATGGGAGATTGAGGGTTTTCCCTAGATAGGTTGTTGGTTGTATGGCACAAACTGTTTAAGACAGATCTACAAAAAATACAATGGTGGTATGTTTGGTATTTATCATGGGTACATCTTGTTGGGTTGATTGTTGAGGCATATCTTATATTTCTTGGTACATGGTTGAGGGATTTTGGTTGAGGTGTGTTGCTAAAGTTGTTGGTACAATTTGAGGTTGCATAACAGTGAGGGTTTGATGTCTAGTTGGTGTGAGGGTTATTATACATGATTATGATTGTATGCACATGTATGGAACATGAATAGAGAGACATAGTGTCACATAGTTTGAGTTGTATTCTTGTAATATTGGATATGATATCTATGTTATTAGATATGATGTGTTGAGGAGATTATTGGTACAAGTTGTTGGTATATGTTGGTATCGGTTATTGGCACAGGTTGAATATAGGTTGTTGGTACAGATTGGTACAGGTTGTTGGTATATGTTGGTACAGATTATTGGTATAGGTTGATTACATGTTATTGGTACAGGTTGACTAAATATTATTGGCACATGATGACTACAGGTTGCTGGTATAGATTGGTACATGTTTATAGTGGCATATTGTGACAGTGGTTTTATCAGTTATTTGGCATTTATATTTCAGGGTGGTTGGATGGGGCAAGGATAGGTGGTTGTAGTTGGAGAACCTAGGGGGTTGTAGCCTCCTTCTAGTTGGATCCAGAGAATTGGGGAGTTGGATCTTCCCTCAGGTTGTAGCCTAAAAATATAGGGGGTTGGAGTCTCCTTCCAGTTGCAACTGGAAAACAAAGGAAGTTGGTGCTTCCAATGAATGTACTTCTTAAATAAATTTAAAAAAAATCATTATGTGGTTTTCTCCCGCATTGGGTTTCCACGTAAAAATATTGGTGTATTGTGTATGTGTATGATTGCTCATTGTTCATGATTTATTTATTCTACACTTGTTGAATGATATTGGTAAATTGATAATAAGTTAACAACACTTATATATTGTGGTTAAAAAGGAATAAAAATTTATATTACTAACTCACACCCCCTATCAATAATCCAACAGTGACTATAGTTTCATGATTTCCCCTATTAGAATCCAAACAAACCCAAGATTTTATTTTTTCCAAGGAAAAAATCTTAGAAAAATATCAAAAATTTTCCTACACTTTTTAATGGTACCCAATGCAAACCTATAAATGTTGATTACAACACCTGACACAACATGGATATCAAGTGAGGCATGCAACAAATAAAGTTATCTTGAGAAATTGACCTCAAGACATTCTGCATGAAGCTCAAAGCACTCAACCACTCAAGCTATCCCATTGGGCTATCTTAGGCTTTTATATCTTATCACATGTGCACATTCCTCACCCAAGGAGAGGTTACATTAATACATTTTTGTGGACCTCATTATAAATGAAAGGGTTATAGTTTATTGGCATCATACAAACATTCTATGTTTGGCTACGATATGTTATTGAATTCATTGATAAACGTAAAGGATTATGTGTAAGTGAATGGTTTTATGGTGCATGGCCTCCATCTAGTGTGTTTCCCACTATAGGAGATGCTTTCTCATATTATGACTATAGTTTCATTTTTTCCCCTTTTATAATCCCAAAAAACCAAGATTTTATTTTTTTCCAAGGATGATCTAGATTATATTGAGAATGAAATGAGATATAAACAAAACTACAACAGAGAACACATAAATATAGTGAAACCCAACTTCTATTAATGAATAAAATAGCAAAATACTTTAGAACATAAATATGCTAGAATGGTGGTATTTTATCTCTAAAGATAAAGAGATTGATGCATGAGCATCTATCCAACTCATTAGCATATCAGCAACCAGCGTAGTAGCGCACTAGGAAGGAGTGGATCCCAAAGAGAGAAGCACCAGTCTTCTCATTTTTTAGTTTAAATCTCAAATTTTAAATGTAATTTAATGTAATTAAAGTTTGAAAATGTTCGAGGAGGGTTGAGCCATTGTAATGTGTAAGGATGAGTGTAAAGTCGCCTTTAATGAGTTGTAGTTGTACAGATCTTAAGCATCGCCTCAGATCTAAAAATGTAAATGAATATTTATTGTAATAAATCCTTAGTGGTAGGATGCTTAAATGCGATATGAAAGCACTAAGATGTTTGGAGGGAAGAATCGAAAAGCTCCTCGGGTATAAATGTATGTAATATGTGCCAAGAAGAGGTTGTTGGTAGTTGTGGAGAGAAAGAATTGAGACTCTGTTGCAGTCTAGTCTTGTACACATTGTAAAGACCATTCAATATTAATACAAAGAGTGGATTTCCCTGCATATGAATATATGTGTGTATTTTTTGTGTGAATGAATGAATATGTTGTTTTCTTAATGTTTTCGGTACATATGTGTGAATGTTGTGAATGTTTAAGTGTTCCCTTTGTAGGAATAGATAGAAATCTATGTATGTAGTTTTCTGAGTGTTTCTGGGCTCTCATGCAAGTGCAAGGAGTGCACATTAGAGTTATTAGAAAAATCTAAAGGCCAGCATAAGGAGTGTGCAAGAACTGAGTTAGGAGTTCTTTGAGAAGGTTTCCAAGTGGGCACACCAGAATCATTCTCAAGCTTAGAAGGGATAGTGCAAGGAGTGCACATCAGAGTTATTGAACACTCTGAGAGCCAGAGGAAGGAGTGCGCAGGTGAGTCTACAAAAGTTCAAGACTCAAGGAGAGTTGAGTGCAAGGAGTGCATGAAGCCAACACACTACTGAAGTGTTGGAAAATATCTGGAGGAAGTGCATGAGTGCCAGGAGGCCACAAGAAACCATTTGGAGGAACCAAGGGATGAAATCCTTTGAAGTCCAAGAAATTACAAGATCAGGAGAGATAGTGTGAGGTGCATAGGGTCCCTACAAGGTGTGCATAGGTAGAGAACCTTTTAAGTTCTGAATTTCGAAAGAAGCGCAAGGAGTGCATAGGAAATTGTCAAAAGTTCCAAGGAAGGCAAGTGCAAGAAGTGCGCCAGAGGTCAAGTTTTCCAAGTGCCAATTCTTAGAAGAAAACGCATCGCGCTGCCAAGAGGGTAGAAGGATTTATTGAAAGAGAAAAGGGCCAAGTCCCTTTGAAACCCAGAGGGAGTCGAAAGCTCAGGAGGGAGAGAATCACAGCGAATGAAGACAAAGTTCATAGCCTTTGAAACCTTTTCAAATATCCCAAGTTCGAAGGGAAGCGGAGCAGCAAAGGAGGAAGCTACAACAACCATAGGATTAGCAGCAAGGAATAGATCTTAACTGTTAGATATAAGTCCACATAGGAGGAGCGTGAAGAAAAGGGAGAACAAATCCAAGCCATCATATATGAGCATGAGGATCAGGAACCATTGGATCCAGGTAAGGTGCACGATCGTTAACCCTTCAAGTCCTTTGAAATTCATGAGTTTGGCGATTTTAAGGTATGTGATGTGGAGGAGTCAAATTCCCTGAAGTCCTAAATCCTCAAGATAATTTGGGTTTTTGGTAGAAAGGGGGGACATGTGTCAATAGATCAAGGGTAGTTTGGAAGTCTGGTTATCCGAGAGAATTTAGAGAGTGGTGGTAAGAGCATGTAGAACTCCCAAAGATCTGAAGTATGGATCAAATCATGGTCCTTGGTGCCAGGAGCACATGTCAACTGATCTCAATGTTTGGGAGTGTGGCACTTCAATAGATTTGGGTCATCGTGATGATATGAGGAGAAAACCCTAAAGTTCTGAAGCCCGAAACGAATCTTGGTCGTCGGTGTCAGAGGCACATGGTAACAAATCTCGTAATTCAAAGACTTAGCACTCTGGAGGGATTTGAATGTGAGGTGTTTTGGTTCAAGAACTCTCGAAGGTTGGATTAGATCTTGAATGTCTGTTTAGGGGGGCATGTGGATCGTGGATCCATCCCTTCGATAGTTTGTCATTAGAAGGTTTTGGAGTTTTATATCATGGAAATCCCTTAAGCCTAGAGAATATCCAGGTTGTTCATCATCGAGGACACGTGGACACTGGATTCTTATTTTTCGCCACTTCAGAGTTCGGTGATCTAGGAAGTTGTGTGTGTTAACATATTGGAACTCCCAAAGCCCAGAGTCTTGGAGAGGATCATATCCATCGATGGCAGAAGGGGTGTGGACTGTTTATTTTGGAGCCCTCTGGAGGTTCGTCAATTCAACGTTAAGATTTGAAGGTGTTTTTGTTAGAACCCCCGAAGCCCAAAGTTTCGAAGCGTCATCCCGGGAATCCACTAGTTCGACATTCAGGTGATTTGCATGGTTGTTGGGTCAGGACTCCCAAATCCTGGAGTCCCAAAACCCCTGTGTACCGTCGATTCGAGGCACATATTGTAGACTGTAGATCCTGTATCTATTCGTAGGTTTGTGTATTCAGTGTTCGGAGGGATTGGAGTGTAAAGAGGTGAAAACCTCCAAAGCCCGAAGCTCTGAAGTCACGAATTTTCCACTAATCTGAAAGTTAGCCTATGGTTTTGACCTGAGGTCATGTGGAAGACTCCGCTGGAGTGTTAAGACCATCACAAACTTGATTTTACGTGCGGGGAAAAGGGAAAATACATGTGGAGAAGCATTTCAAAGGCTCAGTAGGGGCCCAAGAGAAAATTCATCACCTTAGTGTGAATGATCCTTAGATCAGGAGGTCGCATGAGACCTAGGAGGTGGGGGGGGGTTGCATCAAGTGGTGTCAGAGCTTGATTTTGTCTCCAAATAGCAGGAAAGAAAAAATATTATGTCTGATACCATCAAGTGGTATCAGAGATATTTTTGTCTGGAGACAACAGGAAAAGGAGAAAAGACAAAGTATTGATTCTCTGTTGTGTGTGTGAAGAATTGTTTGCAAGTGTGCAACAAACAGTGAATTTTCCGGGAGGGAAGGGAGAGAAAGAAAATGGCTACTGAAGGATGGAATCAAGGTCAAAGAAGGAGACCTCAAGAAGAGATGTATAAATAGCTCAAGGAGACCCAACAGAGGCTCGAAGGGCTGATGCAGAAAATGCAGCAAGAAGCATAAAGATGTTGGAGGTATGAGTGGCCCATGAAGCAGAAAGAAAAGTGGCATATCCATAATTTGATTACCAAGAGGCAGAAATAGGTGTTGAGGAGGTTCCTGAGGCAAGTTGAAAACCTCAATGACACAGAGGAGGAAATGGTTTTCATTTGTAATCCAGAAAGTGGAGAAAACCTCAGTGAGGGGGAAGAGAGATCAGATGAAGATCTTGAAGATTTACAGGAGGGAAATAAGAAGATATTAGTCGAGGATCTCACAGACTACCAGGAGGTCAAAACAAAACATTCAGGTTTCCAGGTGGGAAAGGAGGAGGATATGAGACTGTCTGAGAGTCTCAAGAACTTAAAGGAGAGTTCAGATCATCAAGGAATGTTGACAGAAAGAGAGGAGGAAGAGACGAGAGAGGAAAAATATTAGAGGTTTGTTCTGATCATTGGGGGAATCAGTATATTCCTACCAAGTAGCCTAGCATATGCTAGTTTATGTCTTGTAGGTGTTGTAGGTGTTGAAGAAGAAAGACAACCAACAAAGACTTTCATGAAGGAGGAGAAGGAGAAGAAATTGAAATATGCCCAAGGGATGAAGGAAGAGGAGCATTCAGATAAAATGCTCACTCAATGGGAGACATAATTGAAGATGTTGGAGGATTG
>JZKD02S0131967.1:20549-31885 GCA_000966675.3 Picea glauca
CTCTCTGTTAGAGAACAAGGATGTCAAGAGGCACATCCAAGAACTAATATACAAGGGGCACATACATCCCAACTCATCACCTTGTGGGATCCCAATCATGTTGGTAAAGAAGAAAGACGAGACCTGGTGACTCTGCATTGATTACTGGGCGCTAAATAAAATCACATTCTGAAACCGATACCCTATTCCCTGAATCGATGACCTCCTTGATCATCTCATGGGGGGAAAATACTTCAATAAGAGTAATCTAATTTCTGGATACCACCAGGTCCCAATATAACATACAGATGTATGGAAGACCACCTTCATGTCAAAAGAAGGTATTTTTGAATGGTTTGTCATTCCCTTTAGTTTGCCAAATTCTCTAACAAATTTTATGAGGATGATGGACAATATCCTAGGACCTTTCACCAATAATTTTGTAGTGGTGTATCTAGATTACATCATCATCTACAACAAGACTTGGGCGGAACACTTACAACATATTCAATAGGTTTTTCACACCCTATGACAACACAAACTATATGAAAACTTGGAAAATGCTCCTTCGTCATGGACATGGTGCATTACTTAGGATACATCATTGATTAGCATGGTGTGCATGTGGATCTAGCCAATATCCAGGTGATTCGTGACTGGCCCACCCCAACCACACTCACTGAACTTCAAATATTCTCGAGCCTCGCCAATTTCTATCGCAGGTTCATGTTGGGATTCTCTCATATCGCATGGGCCCTCAGCCAAGTAACCAAGGGTGGTGGTAAAGAAACATTTGTGTGGGGCATGTCCCAACAACAAGCATTTGATGAATTGAGGAAGAATTTTTTCTCATCCCCAATACTTTTATTACTGAACCTGCAACATCCCTTTGATATCAAGACAGATGCTTCAGACTATTTTGTGGGCGTTGTTCTCACTCAACATAGCCACCATGTGGCATATCATAGTGAGACACTATCAGATGTTGTCCATAAGTACCCTATTTACAAAAAATAAATGTAATCCATTGTGCAAGCCTGCCTCCAGTGGATACATTACATTCTTGGGAAGGAGATAGTCATCCACATTAATCACAAGACACTACAATTCATGTATACCTAAGGAAAATTGCAGAATGATTGCCATTAGAAGTGGTCCACATACTTACATCAGTTCCACCTCAACATCAAGTATAAAACAGGAAGTACCAACCGAGTTGTTGATTTCCTCGTCGGACCTCCAATCACGGAACTCACCACGGTGCTAGACTCTTACAACCACGAGACCTTTAGATGGCCCCACCTCTACGAGACAGACCCTGACTTCTCCACCACTTACCAATTGTTGGGCGCCAACTCAATGGTCACTAATTTCCATCTTCAATATGGGTTGTTGTGTCATCTGGGCCATCTTTGCATTCCATCAAGAGAGCGCATGAAGATTATTTGGGAAGCTCACTACAGTCAGGTGGCAGGAAACTTTGGCATTGAAAAGACAGTGGTAGTGCTGCAGAAACATTTCTACTGGCCGAAACTTCGATAGGATGTCAGCAAGTATATCAGGTCCTACACCTCTTGCATTATTTACAAATTGACCACTAAGAAACATGGCCTGTACACCCCTCTTCTTAATCCTAACAGACCATGGGAATCCATCTCAATGGATGACATGTCGAACCTCTCATCCACCAAGAGGGAAAATGACTGTGTTTTTGTGGTTGTTGATCACTTTTCCAAGATGTCGATTCTAGTCACCTGCAAGAAGAACATCACAACATAAGCCACTGCCAAGATCTTATTTGAATGAGTATGGGAACATTTTAGGATACCAAAAACCATTATCTTAGACCGTGACAGTCAGTTCCTCAACACATTCTGTTTGAGCCTCTAGTCACTTCTAGATACCAAGCCCACCAAATCCACTACCTTCCACCCCCAGACAGATGGCCAAACCGAGTTCATCAGTCGGATGATTGTACATATCCTATGAATGTACAATGAAAAACACCCCCACACATGGGATGAGAGTCTTCCTTATGTCCAACATAGCTAGAATTGAGCCCTGCATATCTCAATTGGTCACATCCCCTTTCAGGTGGGGTTGGTATTCCAACCATTGGGTACCATGGATGTTGTACTACCCCTGGTGAGCACCTCGGTTGACCCATCCCCTGCTCCACCAGAAGCTGATAAAGCCACCTGGTTCATTGAGTTGATCTAGAACATCCACTAATAGGTTTAGGATATTCTACAAAAGTCTAATTCCAAGTACAAGCAATGCCATGATCAACATCAGGTGCCACATAAGTTTCAAGGGGGAGACAAAGTTTGGTTGCACTTGTAGAAAGAACACCTTACATGGCCCCATCAAAAGCTTTGCCTACTTTGTTATGGGTCGTAAACCATCAGTAAGGCTATGGATGACAATTATTTTGAGCTCAACATTCCCCCTTTCCTTGGCCTACAGCCAGTCTTCAATGTGGCTCTCCTTCAGCCATATTCCCCACCATTATTTGACACGTCAGAGATAACAAAGAAGTTGACACCAAAAGAGCTCAACCCTGACTGCATGCAACAGGAATCCAGTCATCATACTATAGGCACACATATAAAGGGAACTCAACAACAAAGGATCCATATTTATCGAGTCCTCAAAGCAGGGAAACTCCTGCACCAAGGAAAGTGGCTCACTCGGGGCCAAATTCAGCAGAAATTTCCTCATCTGATCAGGGAAATCAACTCAATGGAGACCATTTCTTCCTAAGGAGGGAGGATTTATCCAGGTGGATATCAATGGCCACCCACCTTTTCCAACTCGCTTAAAACAATTTTCTAGCAATTTTGGCATTTTACCATTTTTGTAGTTTTTAACTTCCGGGGCCATTTTGAGGGCCTAAATGAAGGTTTTTTAGGATCG
The DNA here is from genome assembly GCA_000966675.3 of Picea glauca. Classification (NCBI taxonomy): domain Eukaryota; kingdom Viridiplantae; phylum Streptophyta; class Pinopsida; order Pinales; family Pinaceae; genus Picea; species Picea glauca. The sequence goes on from JZKD02S0131967.1 coordinate 23,445, forward strand.
AGCTTCTCAATTATAGCCGAAATATATGATCAAGCCCCCAAAATGAATCTCCTCGATGATACCTTTCCAACGGTTTATAATGCACCTAAAGGGAAGATCATATGCAAAAGTTACGACCTCGGGAAGTTGATGTACTAACTTACCCAAACGGGGCCCACATGAATTTTGGCGCTTCATCTCCTAGGGATAGGTTTTTGGATTTATAGGGTTTTTTACATTCCTGTTTATTGTAAAAATGTCTTCAGAGCGTCATTGTAATCATCTTCTTGCAAATGAGCGCAGCCGTCACATCTCTTCTAAGAGATAAGTTGCCACCATTCTAGCAAGCTTGTTTTCCACTGCATTTTACAGTTTCATCTTATTTCCTTATTGAATAAAAAACCAGTTTTACTGTATCTCTGTTATTTTTTGTTAAGCATATTTTAATAATCTATATTCATTTTGTTCTACTCATAAAATTTGTATCATGGTGCTTGGAAAGGAAATTTTGTTTAAGATTGCAGATGGTTTTGAGCACTGACTTTGGTGTAGTAAGAGTCGAAAAAAGGTAAATGAGGATATCTTAGAGAATGTATATGATGAGAACCAAATGACCAACAAGGTTTAGAGAGAGAAAGGTCCAAGAACACAACTGCTAGTTTAGGGATTGGATGAGATATTCCCAGGAGTTATTATGTGTGGAAAAGTCAATGAGGGGGATGGCAAGGTATTTGGATGGAAGGGATCTCCGAGAGAATCCTATAATGTGAGAGATGTGGTTTTGAATGGCTATATAAGTGTTAAAAAGGAAAATATGGGATTTTGTATGGTTAGTGGATTTTCATGAAGCTTCATTGAAGTAATTTAGGATGATGCTTGTATTAATGGATTCCATACTTGCTGGCATTCCCATCATCATGGTGTTATCCACAAATTTTCTATGAGAATTTGTCAGTTGGATACCATGTAGAGGCAGGCCTTGTAGAGAGCCTTCAACACTGGAAGATTTGATATATCGGTCTAAAACTTCTTTCATGATAACAAAGATGAGAGGGGATGAGGGATATCCTTGTTGGATTCCATGAGAGTGAGAAACATTCTTTGAAGGGACACCATTAACTAGGATGGAAAATAAAGCCGAAGATGTTAGGTTGAGAACCTAGTTTATCCATCAATCACAAAATAAAAAAGATAAAATAAGAGATCTCATATATTTCCAACTTAATTTATCAAAGGCTTTTGAGAGATCCAACTTGATGATCATACCTGGATTACAAGTGGATTTCAATGAGTGAATTAACTCATGAGCCAATATGAAACTATATAGGATTTGGCGCCCTTTGACATAACTTGATTTCTCCTTAGAAATAATGAAAGAAAGAATGGGTTTGAGCCTTGGGGCTATTACTTGTTATAATCCTGTATTTAACATTGCATAGAGAAATCGACCAGAACTGCTAAGGGTGATTGACCTGCTCTTATTTTGGGATTAATTTAATGAAGGTGGCATTAAGTGTCAACAAGATCCCTCCTAATATACAAGAATCTCCCACTATTTTCCATAATTATTCACGAACCATGGGCCAGCAGTGGTGAAAAAAATCGATGTGAAACCGTTAGGTCCTGGAGCTTTCCCAACTGGCATCTATTTCATCGCTTGATCCACTTCCTCTCTTGTGATTGGTCTCATAAGAGCCTCATTATATTCATGGGTAAAAAAATATGGAATGTGTTGAGTGATTTTGTTTATGGCTTGTGATATATATTGGATTATCTCAGACAACAACTCTTGATAATAGTCGATAAGTTCAGTTTCCATTCCCTCATGATCCAAAATATACTAGACTTGATTGTTTTACAGTCCAGTTACAAGATTGAATTATATTTTTTGAATCATGGATCAGTGGACTAATTTGGTGTTCTTCTCTCCCTCTTTTATCCATTGCACTCTAGGTTTTTGACGCCAAAGGTTTTCCTCTTGCCGATATATTTCCTCCAGCTGTTGTTTCGAAAGCTCCTCCTCTTCTCGAAGAGAATTGGTATGACCCTATGATCAGATTTATGAGTGGAATGAAATGAAACATAGATCTATAAAATTAAAATGGATATACAAATAACAATAATAGAGATACAATGAAACTTAACTTCTATTCAATAAAGAAATCTGCTGAAATTGTAAAATACAGATTGAAAAAATCTTACTCAAATGGTGGTAGCTAATCTCTGAGAAGAGATGTGGCGGTTACATGCATTCATATGAGCACATTATAATGATACCTCCAGACATTTTTAGCATCAACAAGTAATTAGAAAAACCCTATACATCCAAAAACCTAACCCTAGGAGGTGAAGTGCCAAAAATCATGTGGGCCCCGATGGGGTAAGTTGGTACAACAACTTCCTCGGGTCGTAACTTTTGCATACGATCTTCATCTTAGGTACATGATAGCCTGTTGGAAGGGTATATCTGAGGACTACACATTGTTTCATCACTATTTTAATTGATTAACAATGTGACTGCGGCAAGCCCAAAAAACGTTGCTTAGGGCCTCAAAACGACTTCGAAAGTTTAGGACCCGAAAAGATAGGAAAAAACTGCCAAGATGAAAACTATATGTGAGCCAGTTGGAAGAGGTGGGTGGCCACCAATATCCACCTAGATCGATCCTACCCCATTAAGAAGCAATGGTCTCCATTGCGTTGAGTTCCCCCATCAAATGAGGAAATGTCTGCTGAATTTGGCCTTGGGTGAGCCACTTTCCTTGGTGTAGGAGTTGCCCCGCTTTGCAACACGATAAAGATGAAGCTTCAGTTGGTGAGAACCCTTGACCTATGTGTCCATGATATGATCAGTGGATTCTTGTTCCATGTAGTCAGGGTTGATCTCTATCAGTTTCAATTGTTTTGTGATATATGAGGTGTCAATTAATTGTGGAATGCATGGTCGAAGGAGGTCCACATTAAACATTGGGTGAAAGCCAAGGAAGGGGGGAATGTTGAGATCAAGAGCATTGTCACGCACAACCTTGGTGATGGTGTAAGTTACATAGTAGAGTGGACTAAGCTTCCAATGAGGTCCTGTAAGGTGTTCTTTCTGCAAATGCAACCAAAATTTAATATCCACCTTTAACTTGTGTGGCACCCAGTGTTGATCATGGAACTGCTTGTACTTGGCATTAGACTTATGAAAAATATCCTAAAACTAATGGTGGATGTGTTAGATATGCTCAATGAACTAGGTGGATTTTTGAACTTTAGTTTGAGCATGGGACAATTCTGCCTATGTGGACGCAAGGGGTGGTGCAACATCCATGAGACCCAATGGTTGAAATCCCAACCCTACTTAAAAGGGGTTGTGGTTGGTTGATCTATGTATGGATCTATTGTAACTCTATTGAACATAGGGAAGACTCTCATCCCATGTGTGTGGATGCTTGGAATTGTACATGTACAGTATATCCATGATCATCCTGTTGACAATATCAGTTTGGCCATCCCTTTGGGGGTGAAAGGTCATGGATTTGGTGATCTTGGTGTCCAGTTGTGACCAAAGGCTCGACCAGAATGTGTTGAGTAACCAACTATCTTGATATGAGATGATGGTTTTTCATATCCAAAAATATAACCACACTCGTTCAAATAATACCTTGGTAGTGGCATGCACTGTGATGCTCTTCTTGCAGGAAGCCATAATCGCCATCTTGGAATGTCGATCAACAACCATAAAAAAAATAGTCATTTCCCTTTTTGGTTAAAGGAAGGCCTGACATGTAGTCCATCGAGATGGATTCCCAGGGAATGTAAGGAGTAGGCAGAGGGGTTTACAAGTCTTGTCTCTTAATGGATGGTTTGGAACTGATGCAGTCTATGCAGGACCTCATATACTTGCTGACATCCTGTCAAATTTTCAACCAATAGAAATCTTGTTGCAACACTGCCACTATCTTTTCTACGCAAAAGTATCCTGCCACCTGGTTGTAGTGAGCTTTGCAAATTAGCTTTGCTCGCTCGCTTGATATGACGTGGAGATGGTCCATATGGAAAAACAACCTATCTTGAATATTGAAATCAATGACAGTTGTATTTGTGCCCAACATATGGTAGGTAGTGGCAAAGTCAGTATCTCTCTCGTAGATTTGGGGCCATCCATAGGTATCATGTTTGCATGAGTGTAGCACCATGTTTAGTGTTGCAAATGGAGGTTGCTTGAGGCAGTCAGTGATGCGGTTGGTGCTCCCTGTATTATACTTGATGTTGATATGGAACTACTACATGTATGTGGACCACCTCAAAGGGAAATCATTCTGCAATTTTTCTTGTGTCTGCATAAACTACAGAGGCTGATGATTAGTGTGGATGATTGTCTCATTCCCGAGAATGTAATGCCTCCATTGGCAGTAATATTGTACAATGGAGTACATTTATTTGTCGTAAGTGGGGTACTTATAGACTATATATGATAGTGTCTCACTATGATAGGCCACAATATGTCCCCGTTGAGTGATAATTGCACCCACAACATAGTTTGAAGCATCTGTCTCAATCTCAAAAGGTTGTCACAGTTTGGTTAATGAGAGCACCAGGGTTGAGCATAAGAGTTTTTTCAAATCATCAAACACTTTATGTTGTGACTGGAACCACACATAATTTTCCTTTCCACCACCCTTGGTCATGTGGCTAAGGGTCCATGCAATGTGGGAAAATCCCAACAAGAACCTGCGATAGAAATTGGTAAGGCCTAGGAAGCTCTGAAGCTCAGTGAGTGTGGTCAGGGATGGCTAGTTACAAATGAACTAGATCTTGTCTAGATTGACATGCACCCCATTCTCATCAACAATTTATCCTAGGTACTGGACTTTGTTCATGCCGAAGGATCATTTTTCCATTTTTTCATATAGCTTGTGTTTCCACAGAGTTTGTAGAACCTGTTGAATATGATGCAAGTGTTACACCCAAATCTTGTTGAATATGAGGATGCCATACAAATACACCACCAGGAAATAATTTCTTAAAGGCCGCAAGATAACATCCATCATCCTCATGAAAGTTGTTGGCACATTTGTCAAGCCAAAGGGCATTACCAATCGTTCAAAAATGCCTTCTTTGGACTTAAAGGCAGTCTTCCATACATTGGTCTTCTCTATTCAGACCTGGTGGTAGCCTAACTTCATATCAATCTTACTGAATTATTCCCCCCCCTTGAGTTGGTCAAGTCGAGGAATTGGGTACTAGTTCATGACTGTGATTTTATTCAGGGAGCGATAATCAATGCAGAGTCTCCATGTCGTGTATTTATTTTTCACAAGCATGATTGGGATTCCACAAGGTAATGAACTTGGATGGATGTGCCCCTTTTCAATAAAATCTTGGATATGGTGCTTGATTTCCTTATTTTATGATAGAGAGCGGTGATAGACTGGCCCATTAGGTAGTGATGTGCTAGGGGTCATATCAATTGAGTGCTTGACCTGATAGTGGAGAGGTACCCCAATGGGTGAGGAGAATATGTCTTTGTATTCTTCCATAATATTATCCACTTTCTTCTGTTGCATGGAGAGACCTACCATGGAGGCCATGGATGTGTCTGCAACCTTCCATTCAATTTGAGTGAAAATAACGAATAAGACAAAATTCCCGCTCTAAGAGATTACCTTCATGCATTTCTTGGAAGAGATCAAGGAAATGGCGGTAGGTGGGACTACCTCTGGTATCCTATATAGCTTCCTATCTAAAGTAATAATAAAATTACAAGTCCTAGACTCATATACAACATGATGTTTCCATAAATAAGGTTGTCCCAAAAAAACATCRTAAAATTCAAGGGGTTAAACATCACACAATACCTCATCTTTGAAGCRCTTGATGTTGTAGGGCCTRAGGTTGGTGTTTTCTAATTTGGCTTCTTCCTCCCTTCARCATGAGTAAAAATATCTTTTGGTTTTTCTTTATTTTCCTCTATTGATGACTGAGGAGCATTCAAGGGGAATTACATGAATATGTGATGACGCTCATGGAATTTTYGACATCTAAAGGGAATATGYTCATACTCAATGGTTTGATCCCATTCCTCATCCTGGTATTCTAGGGTTAGATATCCAAGAAATTACTTGGAAATATTTGTATAGACACATATTCATTCCTATTKGGTGTACCTTCTTTGGCRTGTTTCCTCTAATGATTTAACATAGGCACGGAGGGTATTGCCAATGCCAGTGACAATTTCCTCAAGCCAGAATTCCTATGGGAATGAATGAAGTCTGATCCATAACGGGGCATAAGAGAAATCCCCTTTTTCTGGGATAAAGTGATCAGTCTAGAACCTCAAGTACAACCCTATAGAGTTTAAGAAGTATGGTCCATTCTCTAATATTTGATCCTTATCTTGAAGATTGTAAAATATAACTGTGAAAAAACCTTTGGATCCTAGTTGATGGTCATAGTGACCCTTGCGATTCCACCAGATCTTGATCCATTTGATCAAGTATCATTATAAGGGTCATAATCCTAATAAATTACCTTTCAAGACATTATTTTTCATAAATTGGCTGTGTTCCCCTACTCTAGTAGATTCTACCACATACCTTGGAGCTGCAAAAGCCTGTGGGATGCACTTACCCGGTTCCCAAACATGAGTCACTTTTGGATTAGAGGTTTGGGCCTCTAATCCCATTTTTGTGTCCCTTTGGAGCTCTTCCTGGAAGATTTTTTCCTGAATATGAGGCGGTGGTTCAAAGGGAAGTTGCTTGCAAGAAGCACCAGTCAATTCCTTTGCGACTACATTATAGTATGAGGGGGATTTCACCCTCTCCACCTCAACCATTGAGTGGAGATCAAAGATTTTTGTGATGAATAATATCTACAGTGACTGTTTTGTGTGTTTTTGAATGACTCAAAAACCCTTGGACACTATGAGCATGAAACCCTAGTAGAGCAGCTTCAACCTCTATTTCATGTATTTAAAAAACTTGGAGGACATGGTGGTGAGATTTGGTCCAATTATATGTGTGCATGAGTAATAATATTATTTAATATAATATCTCTGGGTGTAACACACATTCAACCACTACCTCAAGGTTCCCCCATGGCTCTAGGTTAGGCCCTCATGGGAATTTAACCTTGCCCAAYAGTGCAAAAATCCTCACWTTTCACCATTGGATCCAACCCCTTTGTGCAAGGGAATACATAATTGACACACCAAAAGACATAAATTATTTAAAAGGGAAAACATSTTATCAATCATAATTCCACTAAATACTCATATGGTTTAGAATAATACATATATAATCKTCTTATGACTTCATCTAAAACCTTAAAGTGATAATTTATTTAACCCATCACAATCACCTTCATCATTAAAAATTCGAACCCTAATACTCTTATAAAATAGATATTTATACATCATAAAGTAGTTGCACTTTGTTATATAACCATTAAAAAAAGTTATAAAACAATGTGGAAGATCCCATGTACGTTATTCCAACATGGTGACTTAGGATCATAATATTTTGACACTAGGAGCTAAGTTCAATTCAATTTCATCTAATGTAACATTGGGTTAAAGTATATTTTTGTTGTGTTTCCTTAGTGTACTTTTGTACATGATTAATATAATAGTCAGAATCATTTCATACAAATGATTGATCCAACAAGGAAAACATATCCTTGATATTGATGACACTTGATCTATGGATTAAGACCTAATTTGTGACAATGTCTCTTTAAATAACATGGGGAGTCATTTTTTGATGATCAAACTAAGAGATGTTATAGTTTGCAGGTTTTCACAGTTCCTCATAATGACGATTTAGATTTATGGAAGTAGATTGTGTATGGAATTTATGAAACACCCGACGTTTAGAGTGGATACTCATAGGGGATTCAACTTGTTGACCAATATATTATCACATTCATTCATAAAGGGGGTTCTAAAATTCAGAAAAATAAATTCAATATATTCTAAGTATTGGGGGCGAGATGCGAGGTACGGGGGGGTTATACATATTGAGGGATATAAAAAGGGTTATATAGTAAAAATAGGGGTTTATTTTATTGGAAATATGTATTGGGAGGGGGGTCCAACAACAAGATTTTGGGAGGTATTTATTAATATCTAGTGAAATTAGGGGTATTCTTTAATATTACACAAGCAAAGGTGCTATGTCATAGATTCACAAAGTGAAGACCCTGTGTGGAGAATCCACCCATCATCAAGGACTATTGAAGCAATTATGTTTAAAAAGAGTGGCGAGGGAAGTTTATAAAGGCAATTTGATAAGAACGTAGGGTTAGAATTTGGGAAGTGGATAAATTTAGTCGTTATGAACTAGCTGTTGTGAATTAAAATAACAAAAGTAATAATAAATAATAAAATAATATTATAATAAAATTAAAAATTGGGGGAGGTTATGATTGAAAATATATTTAAAAGGGAGTGAATTAAAAGTGATGTGAATTATATTGAC
>JZKD02S0131967.1:31895-71094 GCA_000966675.3 Picea glauca
AAACAATAATGAGTCATATTTACATCAAACACTATTGGGTCCATTACCCAAAAATTTGTGCTACAGGTCTTTCTTCAAGGGTTGACATCAATGACAACCAACCTTAATCAACAATAACAAGGCCACACAAACTAAACATGCCAAAAAATACACATAAAACCTTATCGAAAATGTTAAATGAATCAAGAACAATGTCATTAAAACTCAAATAAATCATAAATTATTAGTATTTAATTAGAAAAAGAGGTCCAATGAGACAAACCCAAACCATTGAATATGATGTTCATTGCTTGAGTTCACTTTAAGAATGGAGTGAAGAGAGTACATAGACTAGTAGTATAAAAAATTGAAAAATGGAAAAATTGCAAAATAAACTCATTAGAATATGGAAAATTATTTAAATAAAAATTTTACAAATAAAAAATTTACCATCTTCCTGATTCACTCAAGAAAAATGATCGTATATAGGGCACACAAAATCCTTTTCAAATGAAATGGAAGGCATGCCTAGTTCTAAACGATGCTCTAGAAATCATGGAATTTTTCACTTAGCTTAGAAAAGTACAAAAACTTTATAGAATACAAGTCCATTGTTTCCTGAAATGACATAGGATCAAGACCTCCATCAATAATAGGAGTGAATATTCATGAGATCTCTRATACCATGTTCAGAAAATGGGGTATATATCTTCACATCAAACACCTTAAGGAAAATCCTCRCACATGGATCAAATAATCTTAGGACACTAGTMATTGCTTGATTAAAACCTACTAGGAGGGAAATAACCCATATCACTTAGGTAATTGATTAAATCATAAATAACTTATCTTAGTGCTGATTTAGATTTCCAKAAGTAGACTGTGTATGGAGTTTATGAAACGTCCAAAATTTCAAGTGGACACTCCACCCATCATTAGGGACTATTGAAGMAATGATGTTTGAAAAGAGTATTGAGCGAAGTTTATAAATGCAATTTGATAAGAACRTAGGGTTACAATTTGGGGAATGGATAATTATTAATCGTTATGAATTAGTCGTTTTGAATTAAAATAATAAAAATAAAAATAATGAATAATTTTTAAAAAAAAGGGGGGGTGAGGTTATGATTGAAAATATATTTAAAAGTGGGTGAAGTAAAACTGATTTGAATGATATTGACAAAGAGTTGAATTCAAATATTAAAATAAAATAAGAGGGTTATAATTTGGGAAGGGCACAAAAGATATAGTCATTGTGAATAGTTCAATGAATTGAAAATAAAATTATGAGGGAGATGATAAGATTGAAAAGGTTGACGATAAGATGATTAAAGGTATTTAAATGAAGAGTTAAAAGTAAAGGGGGGGAGGGGGGCCAATAAAAAATTAAAATTTAATTATAAGAGGGGAGAAAAAAAGGGGAGGGTGAAATTAGAAAAATGAATACACGAGATAACAAGGATGAGAAGATGGGCGAGGGGGGAAGGGGTTAGAATATGTGGAGAGAAGGAAACACATTACTTTTTCTAATGAAGGAAATGAATGATAGGTTTCCAGGATTGGTTGAGTTTGTACCCATCATCACAATTAAAATTGTTTGGATGTTTTTCGATTTGTAAGGCATTGTTTGTGAAGCCTTATAAATTGAAAAACATTGAAACAATATTAACCATGATGATGGGTTCAAACTCAACCAATATTGGAAACCTATCATTCATCACCTTCAGCATAAATACTAACATGTTTTATTCTTTCCCCATGTTCTCAAATGTTTCCCCCTCCCCCATCCTCTCATCCTTGTTATCTCATGTATTCATTTCTCTTATTTTAGGTCCCCCCTTTTTTTCTCCCCTCTTATAATAAAATTTTAATTTTTTATCGGTTCCCCCCCTACCCCCTTACTTTTAACTCTTCCTTTAAATACCTTTAATCATCTTATCATCCCCCTCATAATTTTATTTTAAATTCATTAATCTATACATAGTAGATGTATTTTTTCCCCTTCCCCAATTGTAACCCTCTTATTTTATTTTAATATTTGTATTCAACTCTTGGTCAATATAATTCACATCACTTTTAATTCACTCCCTTTTAAATATATTTTCAATCATAACCTCCCCCACTTTTCAATTTTCTTATAATCTTATTTTATTATTTATTATTACTTTTGTTATTTTAATTCACAACGGCTAGTTCATAACGACTAAATTTATCCACTTCCCAAATTCTAACCCTACGTTCTTATCAAATTGCCTTTATAAACTTCCCTCGCCACTCCTTCTAAACATCATTGCTTCAATAGTCCTTGATGATGGGTGGATTTTCCACACAGGGTCTTCACTTTGTGAATCTATGACATAACACCTTTGCTTGTGTAATATTAAAGAATACCCCTAATTTCACTAGATATTAATAAATACCTCCCAAAATCCTGTTGTTGGACCCCCCTCCCAATACATATTTCCAATAAAATAAACCCCTATTTTTACTATATAACCCTTTTTATATCCCACAATATGTATAACCCCCCTGTACCTCGCATCTCGCCCCCAATACTTAGAATATATTGAATTTATTTTTCTAAATTTTAGAACCCCCTTTATGAATGAATGTGATAATATATTGGTCAACAAGGTGAATCCCCCATGAGTATCCACTCTAAACGTCGGGTGTTTCATAAATTCCATACACAATCTACTTCCATAAATCTAAATCGTCATTATGAGGAACTGTGAAATCCTGCAAACTAGAACATCTCTTAGTTTAATCATCAACAAATGACTCCCCATGTTATTTAAAGAGACATTGTCAACAAATTAGGTCTTAATCCATAGATCAAGTGTCATCAATATCAAGGAGATGTTTTCCTTGTTGGATCAATCATTTGTATGAAATGATTCTGACTATTATATTAATCATGTACAAAAGTATACTTTAACCTAATGTTACATTAGATGAAATTGAATTGAACTTAGCTCTTCGTGTAAAAATATTATAACCCTAAGTCACCATGTTGCAATAACGTACATGGGATCTTCCACATTGTTTTGTAACTTTTTTTAATGGTCATATAACAAAGTGCAACTACTTTATGATGTATAAATATCTATTTTATACGAGTATTAGGGTTCGAACTTGTAATGATGAAGGTGATTGTGATGGGTTAAATAAATTATCACTTTAGGGTTTTAGATGAAGTCATAAGAAGATTATATATGTATTATTCTAAACCATAGGAGTATTTAGTGGAATTATGATTGATAACATGTTTTCCCTTTTAAATAATTTATGTCTTTTGGTGTGTCAATTACGTATTCCCTTGCACAAAGGGGTTGGATCCAATGGTGAAAAGTGAGGATTTTTTCACTGTTGGGCAAGGTTAAATTCCCATGAGGGCCTAACCTGGAGCCATGGGGGAACCTTGAGGTAGTGGTTGAATGTGTGTTGCATCCAGAGATATTATATTAAATAATATTATTACCCGTGCACACATAACTGGACCAAATCTCACCCCCATGTCCTCCAATTTTTTTAAATACATGAAATAGAGGTTGAAGCTGCTCTACTAGGGTTTCATGCTCATAGTGTCCAAGGGTTTTTGAGTCATTCAAAAACACACAAACCATTCACTGTAGATATTATTCATCACAAAAATCTTTGATCTCCACTCAATGGTTGAGGTGGAGAGGGTGAAATCCCCCTCATACTGTAATGTAGTCGCAAAGGAACTGATTGGTGCTTCTTGCAAGCAACTTCCCTTTGAACCACCGCCTCATATTTAGGAAAAAATCTTCCAGGAAGAGCTCCAAAGGGACACAAAAATGGGATTAGAGGCCAAAATCTCTAATCCAAAAGTGACTCATGTATGGGAACCGGGTAAGTGCATCCCACAGGCTTTTGCGGCTCCAAGGTATGTGGTAGAATCTACCAGAGTAGGGGAACACACCCAATTTATGAAAAATAATGTCTTGAAAGGTAATTTATTAGGATTATGGCCCTCAGAATGATACTTGTTCAAATGGATCAAGATCTGGTGGAATCCCAAGGGTCACTATGACCATCAACTAGGATCCAAAGGTTTTTTCACAGTTATATTTTACAATCTTCAAGATAAGGATCAAATATTAGAGAATGGACCATACTTCTTAAACTCTATAGGGTTGTACTTGAGGTTCTAGATTGATCGCTTTATCCCAGAAAAAGGGTATTTCTCTTATGCCCCATTATGGATCAGACTTCATTCATTCCCATAGGAATTCTGACTTGAGGAAATTCTCACTAGCATTGGCAATACCCTCCGTGCCTATGTTAAATCATTAGAGGAAACATGCCAAACAAGGTACACCCAATAGGAATGAATATGTGTCTATTCAAATATTTCCAAGTAATTTCTTGGATCTCTAACCCTAGAATACCAGGATGAGGAATGGGCTCAAACCATTGAGTATGAGAATATTCCCTTTAGATTTCAAAAATTCCATGAGCGGCATCACATATTCATCTAATTCCCCTTGAATGCTCCTCAGTCATCAATAGAGGAAAATCAAGAAAAAAAAAGAAGATAGTTTTAATCATGTTGAAGGGAGGAAGAAGCCAAATTAGAAAATAACGACCTTAGGACCTACAACATCAAGCACTTCAAAGATGAGGTATTGTGTGATGTTTAACCCCTTGAATTTTATGATGTTCTTTTGGGACAACCTTATTTATGGAAACATATGTTGTATATGAGTCTAGGACTTGTAATTTTATTATTACTTTGGACAGGAAGCTATATAGGATTCCAGAGGTAGTACCACCTACTGCCATTTCCTTGATCTCTTCCAAGCAATGCATGAAGGTAATCTCTCAGAACAGGAATTTTGTCTTATTTGTTATTTTCACTCAAAGTGACTGGAAGGTTGCAGACACATCCATGGCCTCCATAGTAGGTCTCTCCATGCAACAGAAGAAAGTGGATAATATTGTGGAAGAATACAAAGACATATTCTCCTCACCCATTGGGGTACCTCTCCACTATCAGGTCAAGCACTCAATTGATATGACCCGTAGCACATTGCTACCTAAAGGGCCAGTCTATCACTGCTCTCTATCATAAAATAAGGAAATCAAGCACCATATCCAAGATTTTCTTGAAAAGGGGCACATCCATCCAAGTTCATCACCTTGTGGACTCCCAATCGTGCTTGTGAAAAATAAATACATGACAGGGAGACTTTGCATTGATTATCTCTCCCTGAATAAAATCACAGTTAGGAACTAGTACCCAATTCCCCAACTTGACCAACTCAAGGGGGAGAAATAATTCAGTCAGATTGATATGAAGTCAGGCTACCACCAGGTCTGAATAGAGAAGACCAATGTATGGAAGACTGCCTTCAAGTCCAAAGAAGGTCTTTCTGAACGATTGGTAATTCCCTTTGGCTTGACAAATGAGCCAACAACTTTCATGAGGATGATGGATGATATCTTGTGGCCTTTAACCAATTATTTTCTGGTGGTGTATTTGTATGGCATCCTCGTATTCAACAAGATTTGGGTGGAACACTTGCAACATATTCAACAAGTTCTACACACTCTGTGGAAACACAAGCTATATGAAAATTTGGAAAAATGATCCTTTGGCATGAACAAAGTCCAGTACCTAGGCTAAATTGTTGATGAGAATGGGGTGCATGTCAATCTAGACAAGATCTAGGTCATTTGTAACTGGCCATCCCTGACCACACTCACTAAGCTTCAGAGCTTCGTAGGCCTTACCAATTTCTATCGCAGGTTCTTGTTGGGATTTTCCCACATTGCATGGGCCCTTAGCCACATGACCAGGGGTGGTGGCAAGGAAAATTATGTGTGGTTCCAGTCACAACAGAAATTCTTTGATGATTTGAAAAAACTCTTATGCTTAACCCTAGTTCTCTCATTAACCAAACTGTGACAACCTTTTGAGATTGAGATAGATGCTTCAAGCTATGTTGTGGGTGCAATTATCCTTCAATGGGGACATATTGTGGCCTATCATAGTGAGACACTATCATATATAGTTTGTAAGTACCCCACTTATGACAAAGAAATGTACTCCATTGTACAATCTTACTGCCAATGGAAGCATTACATTTTCGGGAATGAGACAGTCATCCACACTGATCATCAACCTCTGTAATTTATGTAGACACAAGGAAAATTATAGAATGATCGCCCTCAAAAGTGGTCCACATACTTGTAGTAGTTCCCTATCAACATCAAGTATAATACAGGGAGCACCAAACGCATCACTGACTGCCTCAAGCGACCTCCAGTTGCAACACTAAACATGGTGCAACACTCATGTGGACATGATACCTCTAGATGGCCCCAACTCTACGAGAGAGATATTGACTTTTCCACTGCCTACCATATGTTGGGCACAAATACAATTGTCATTGATTTCAATATTCAAGATAGGTTGTTTTTCCATCTAGACCATCTCCACGTCACATCAAGTGAGCGAGCAAAGCTAATTTGTGAAGCTCACTACAACTAGGTGGCAAGATACTTTTGCGTAGAAAATATAGTGGCAGTGTTGCAACAAGATTTCTATTGGCTGAAACTTCGATAGGATGTCAGTAAGTATATGAGGTCCTGCATAGACTGCATCATTTCCAAACCATCCATTAATAGACAAGACTTGTAAACCCCTCTGCCTACTCCTGACATTCCTTGGGAATCCATCTCGATGGACTACATGTCAAGCCTTCCTTTAACCAAGCAGGGAAATGACTATGTTTTTTATGGTTGTTGATCAACATTCCAAGATGGCGATTATGGCCTCCTACAAGAAGAGTATCATAGTGCATGCCATTGCCAAGGTATTATTCGAACGAGTGTGGTTATATTTTTGGATATGACAAACCATCATCTCATATCAATATAGTTGGTTACTCAACACATTCTAGTCGAGCCTTTGGTCAGAACTGGACACCAAGATCACCAAGTCCATGACCTTCCACCCCAAAAGGGATGGCCAAACTGATATTGTCAATAGAATGATTGTGGATATATTGTACATGTACAATTCCAAGCATCCAAACACATGGGATGAGAGCCTTCCCTATGTTCAATAGAGTTACAATAGATCCATACATAGATCAACCAACCACAACCCCTTTTAAGTAGGGTTTGGATTTCAACCATTGGGTCTCATGGATGTTGCACCACCCCTTGTGTCCACATAGGCAGAATTGTCCCATGCTCAAACTGAAGTTCAAAAATCCACTCGGTTCACTGAGCATATCTAACACATCCACCATTAGGTTTAGGATATTTTTCATAAGTCCAATGCCAAGTACAAGCAGTGCCATGATCAACAATGGGTGCCACACAAGTTAAAGGTGGGCGATAAATTTTGGTTGCATTTGTAGAAAGAACACCTTATAGGACCTCATTGGAAGCTTATTCCACTCTGCTATGGACCTTACACCATCACCAAGGTTGTGGGTGACAATGCTCTTGATCTCAACATTCCCCCCTTCCTTGGATTTCACCCAGTGTTTAATGTGGACCTCCTTCGACCATGCATTCCACCATTAATTGACACCTCATCTATCACAAAACAATTGACACTGATAGAGATCAACTTTGACTACATGGAAAAAGAATCCAACGATCATATCATGGACGCAAAGTTCAAGGGTACTCACCAATTGAAGCTTCATCTTTATCATGTTGTCAAAGTGGGGCAACTCCTACACCAAGGAAAGTGGCTCACCCAAGGCCAAATTCAACAGACATTTCCTCATTTGATGGGGGAACTCAACGCAATGGAGACCATTGCTTCCTAATGAGGGAGGATTGATCTAGGTGGATATTGGTGTCCACCCACCTCTTCCAATTGGCTCACATATAGTTTTCATCTTGGTAGTTTTTTCCTATCTTTTCGGGTCCTAAACTTTCAGAGTCGTTTTGAGGACCTAAACAACTTTTTTTGGGCTTACCGCAGTCACATTGTTAATCAATTAAAATAGTGATGAAAGAATGTGTAGTCCTCATATATACCTTTCCAACAGGCTATCATGCACCTAAAACGAAGATCGTATGCAAAATTTGCGACCCGAGGAAGTTGATGTACCAACTTACCCCATTGGGGCCCACATGATTTTTGGCACTTCACCTCCTAGGGTTAGGTTTTTGGATGTATAGGGTTTTTCTAATTACTTCTTGATGCTAAAAATTTCTAAAGGTATCATTATAATGTGCTCATATGAATGCATGTAACCGCCACATCTCTTCTCAGAGATTAGCTACCACCATTTGAGCAAGATTTTTTCAATCTGCATTTTACAATTTCAGCAGATTTCTTTATTGAATAGAAGTTAAGTTTCATTGTATCTCTATTATTGTTATTTTTATATCCATTTTAATTTTATAGATCTATGTTGCATTTCATTCCACTTATAAATCCGATCATAGGGTCATACCAAATCTCTTTGGGAAGAAGAGGAACTTTCGAAACAATAGCAGGAGGAAATATATCAGCAAGAGGAAAACCTTTGGCGTCAAAAACCTAGAGTGCAATGGATAAAAGAGGGAGAGAAGAACACCAAATTAGTCCACTAATCCATGATTCACAAAAGATATTTCAATCTTATAACTGGACTGTAAAACAATCAAGTCTAGTATATTTTGGATCATGAGGGAATGGAAACTGAACTTATCGACTATTATCAAGCGTTGTTGTCTGAGATAATCCAATATATATCACAAGCCATAAACAAAATCACTCAACACATTCCATCTTTTGTTACCCATGAATAGAATGAGGCTCTTATAAGACCAATCACAAGAGAGGAAGTGGATCAAGCGATGAAATAGATGCCAGTTGGGAAAGCTCCAGGACCTAATGGTTTCACACCAATTTTTTTCACCACTGTTGGCCCATGGTTCATGAATAATTATGGAAAATAGTGGGAGATTCTTGTATCTTAGGAGGGGTCTTGTTGACACTTAATGCCACCTTCATTAAATTAATCCCAAAATAAGAGCAGGTCACTCACCCTTAGCAGTTCTGGTCGATTTCTCTATGCAATGTTAAATACAAGATTATAACAAGTAATAGCCCCGAGACTCAAACCCATTCTTTCTTTAATTATTTCTAAGGAGAAATCAATTTATGTCGAAGGGCACCAAATCCTGGATAGTGTCATATTGGCTCATGAGTTAATTCACTCATTGAAATCCACTTGTACTCTAGGTATGATCATCAAGTTGGATCTCTCAAAATCCTTTGATAAATTAAGTTGGAAATATATGAGATCTCTTCTTTTAGCTTTTTTATTTTGTGATTGATGGATAAACTAGGTTCTCAACCTAACATCTTCAGCTTTCTTTTCCATCCTAGTTAATGGTGTCCCTTCAAAGAATGTTTCTCCCTCTCATGGAATCCAACAAGGAGATCCCTCATCCCCTTTCATCTTTTTTATCATGGAAGAAGTTTTAGACCGATATATCAAATCTTCCAGTGTTGAAGGCTCTCTACAAGGCCTGCCTCTACATGGTATCCAATTGACAACTTCTCATAGCAAATTTGTGGATGACACCATGATGATGGGAATGCTAGCAAGTAGGGAATCCCTTAAGACAAGCATCATCCTAAATGACTTCAATGAAGCTTCATGAACATCCACTAACCATACAAAACACCATATTTTCCGTTTTAACACTTATATATCCATTCAGAACCACATCTCTCACATTCTAGGATTCTCTCGGAGATCCCTTCCATCCAAATACCTTGCCATCCCCCTCATTGACTCTGCAACACATAATAACTCCTAGGAATATCTCATCCAATCCCTAAACTAGTGGTTGTGTTATTGGACCTTTCTCTCTCTAAACCTTGTTGGTCATTTGGTTCTCATAATATAAATTCTCTAAGCTATCCTCGTTTACCTTTTCTCGACTCTTACTACTCCAAAGTCAGTGCTCAAAACCATCTGCAATCTTCAACGAAATTTCCTTTCCAAGCGCCATGATACAAATTTTATGAGTAGAATGAAATGAATACAAATTAATAAAATATGCTTAACAAAAAATAACAGAGATACAGTAAAACTGGTTTTCTATTTAATAAGGAAATAAGATGAAACTGTAAAATGCAGCGGAAAACAAGCTTGCTAGAATGGTGGCAGCTTATCTCTTAGAAGAGATGTGACAGATGCACTCATTTGCAAGAAGATGATTACAATGAGGCTCTAAAGACATTTTTACAATAAACAGGAATGTAAAAAACCCTATAAATCCAAAAACCTATCCCTAGGAGATGAAGCGCCAAAAGTCATGTGGGCCCCGTTTGGGTAAGTTAGTACATCAACTTCCCGGGGTCGTAACTTTTGCATACAATCTTCCCTTTAGGCGCATGATAACCTGTTGGAAAGGTATCATCGGGGAGATTCATTTTGGGAGATTCATGAGATGCTTGCCTTCTTCTAGATTATCTGGTTCACCATGATGGAGATTGGTGGTAGCAATGATGGCACTGGGTTCCATGCCAATGATCTGTCTTCCCCTTCCTGGGTCTGAATCAGATTCATAACCCCCATCTAATTCAGAGGCTTTTACTTTGGCCACTAACGAATACTTTGAGGAGCAGTCAGTAGTGTTATGACAAGGGATCTTATGGAAGTCGCACCACTTCTTGATATCTTTCTTTGTATTTCTAGTGTCCTTGTTTTCTTGCGGATTGGACTGGTTGTCTTGATACTATCCATATTTTCTCTGTATTTTATTTTGTGGGTTGGGGATGCCCCTTCCTAGATTTTGTTGTAAGGGTTCCACTTCCCAGGCCCAAATTGTCGTGTCTTTGTTTTGATCTTCTGCTCGATTTTGATGGCATATCGGTAGGCCACGCCCAAGGATGAGATGTCCAAAAATGCCATTTTGTTTTGGATGTATCTATGTAGAGCACCGCGATACTTGAGCACTAGATGTCGCTCCAAATATTTGATACCCAACCTGGTGTGCAAGGTATGGAAGAAATTTGTGAACTCTGTCACTGCTTGGTCTCTTTCTTGTCGCAGTGTGTTCCATTTGGTATACAAGTCGTCGTAACTTCCGACAAGGTAGTATTGTTCCTTAATATAATCCTTGAAGGATTCCCAAGTGGTTGTGACTATAAATAATGAGGGTTCCTCTATTTCCTTTTTCTCACAGAAATTTTCCCACCAGTCTTTGACATAGGGAACGACTTTGAGGAGTGCAAAAGAAATCTTTTCTCTATTAGAAAAGATATGGATAGAAAAATACCCTTCTAGTAGATTCAACCACTTGTCTACAACATATTCATATGTATGACCTTAAAATATAGAAATATCAAAGTTGATTTGTACCTTGAAGAGGGCGGCGCCTCCGCTCGAGGAAGATGCATTGCCTGTTGGTAGCCGCTGAAGGATTTGCACAAAACTATCCATCATCTCATTCCTCTGTTGCATGAGGTCTTCCTCAAGAATTTTTTTGAAAGGATCTCCTGTCCCATTATCTTTCTTTTCTCCTTCCATGGGAGGTTTCTTGGGTGTGCGAGAGATTTTTTCCTCAAGAGAAACAATCTCGAGACCCAATTCTTTGTACCCTGACCTCGTTGGGGACATGCATTAAGATGACAAGGAGAATACTTATCTGATGCCACTGATCCATATTTTATGAGTAGAATGAAATGAATACAAATTATTAAAATATTCTTAACACAAAATAATAGAGATACAGTAAAATTGGTTTTCTATTCAATAAGGAAATAAGTTGAAACTATAAAATGCAGCGAAAAACAAGCATGCTAGAATGGTGGTGGCTTATCTCTGAGAAGAGATGTGATGGTTGCACTCATTCGTAAGAAGATTATTACAATGAGGCTCTGAAGAAATTTTATAATAAACAAGAATGTCAAAAACCCTAGACATCCGAAAACCTAATCCTAGGAGATGAAACGCCAAAAATCATGTGGGCCCCATTTGGGTAAGTTAGTACAACAACTTCCTGGGGTCGTAACTTTTGCATACGATCTTTGTTTTAGGAGCATGATAGACCATTGTAAATTTATTGTCAAGGAGAATCATTTTGGGTGATCAATCAAAGCCTTCAGATAACAGTGATAAGATTGATCCCGAAAAACATTCATTTAGGCCCTCAAAATGGCCCTAAAAGTTAAAAATTGCTGAAAATAGTAAAGTGCCAAAATTGCCATAAAACTATTTTGAGTGAGTTGGAAAAGGTGGGTGGCAACCAATATCCACCTAGATCACACCACCAGGAAGGCCACAAATGGGCCTTGATCAATTGGGACAAGATTTGCAAATTGAAGCTCTCTAGTGGGCTTGGGATTTGGGACCCATGGTTATTGAATGAAATAATGGGTGCCAAAATATGTTGGTGTTGGTTGAAGCATAGACAAGACCTATGGGTTCATATTTGGAAACAAAAATATACCCCTCACATTGAGGAAGTGAAACTCATTAGGTTGAATGCACAGATCCCTGGCTCTCTTATCTATAATGTTGATTGGAACATTCATACTCTTGTCTAATAAAATTCCTTCTAGAAATTAAGGGATGTAAAAGAGGACTTATTCTGGTCAGATTCTTGGAATCTAATTCCACCTCTTCTCCTGTAGGAAATCATGCAAAACATCCACACCCAAATTAAAAACAATGGTATCATGAAAGTTACATACTTTTGGAAAACCATGGTTCCTCCCTCTCCTTGGATAAAATGGAAAGGAATGCACAAAGACCTTAATCTACCGATGGATTGCAATTTAGGGCCATGAATAGACGAATCCACCTTAATACAAATTCATACAAAAAATGGACCAAACATCCTTCACTGGATACACTCATCTCTAGGTACTTTCACCATCAAAGAAGCTTATGATCTTAAGGCCTAGTTTCACCTCTAGGCAAAGGATAAGATTTGGCATATCATCTGGAAATCAATCTTTTGGAAACAATCACCATTTTTATCTAGCTTCTCGTCCAAAATCACATTTTAACTTGGGATAAACTTACAAAATAAGGATTCATTGGACCCTCTACATGCCCCTCTGTTCTTAGCAAGAGGAATCCATGTAACATCTCCTTAATCAATGCTCCTACATCTCAAACATGTGGGATCATGTTTCCCAAATCAGGGGGAGAACTGACAGACATAATGATAGTACAATTCATTCCATTGAGAATTGGAGGCCCGCAGTGTACAAAAATCCGATACTCAATAGAATATGGAAATGTTTCCCTAAATTTGTAGTTTGAAAAATTTGGAAGGAAAGAAATAGAAGAATTTGAAACCATTCAGGAAAGAATCAGAAGAAGAAGAAGAAACCAAAGAATTTGAAAATATGTGAAAGCATTCAAGAAACCATAAGATCCCAATAATGTTCTAGAGATGGCCTTCCCTCTGATACCAATGAACACATCATCCTATCAAAATGGCACTTAAATATTAGTCTAGTTCAGAACAATCCCATCCCTCTCCCTTCCCCTCTGCACAACTCTTCCTCCTCGCAGAAACCACCAATGGGTATCCTCAAAATGAATTTTGATTGGGTCTGCAAAGGGAATCCAGTGCCGACAAGATTTGGTGTGTTTTTCAGAGACAATAATGGCCAAATCAGTCATATTGTGGTGATAAATCTTGGATTCAAAACCAATAGTTCAACTGAACTATGGGGCCTTCTCCCAGGGGTTCAATTTTGGCCTCTCATGTTGGGTTTCGACATCTCATTGTTGAAGGGGACTCTAAAATCATCATCTCCATGTTCATTAAGTTATTTCATGGGTCCAAACTAGCGAAGATTTATCCCAGTTGGTGTCTCCTCGGTACTCTTGATACCCTCAAATATCTTTTGTATCCTAACCTTGTTATCATCCCCTCTCATGTTCCTAGAGAGGAAAATAAAGTTGTGCATAAACTAGCAAATGTTGGAGTTTCAAATGGGGAGCAAGACATATGTATTGCGACCAATCTTTAGCCAGCTCCTCCTTTTCTCAAGGAATGTATTGAATTGTCTTAATCAGAGTATAACTCCCCACATGGGGTTCCACCTAGTATATCATGTAGTTAAAACAATTGTCCTCCAATGCAACCTCCATACCTTTAGCGTCATCTCCAATCCAGTGCATTAATACTAGTTCATTATGTCACGAATATCCACTCATGAAAATTTTAATGGATTGGATCTCAACACAGGTCATATCTACATGTTTCAGTACTGAATATATGAAGGGTGTTAATGGTGTAGTAATGTCCTTATAGCTTCGGACCATGTGAAATACTCCTCCAATATATCAATGAAGTATTATGAGATATTTCCATTCGCTTATGGTAGAAAAGTAATGCTTTCTCTAGAAATCATCTTCCTTATGTCCCTTATATTTCTTAAAGGTTCCCTATGGTTCTACCTCTATATTTTCTATTATCCTCTTTGCATCATGCCTCGTGAAAGAGATATAGTTAGAAGAGGTCCATCTTATTTCCATCACTTCTCAAATTTCCATTGTTCTCCATCTCCTTCTCCAAGTGCTTTTGATCTTTCCCTCCCCATCTCTTCCCCTTCGACTAAAACTCATGATTCCCTGGAAAGTCATCATGAAGAGGAAGTATGGGGATGTGTTATTGTAAAGGAAGAGATTATGTCGACTCAAAAACTGGACACCATGAATTCCCAAATTCCACCTCTAGTGTGAATTACTCAACTAGATGAGCCCACTCCTCTCGATCAAATGACTTAGACATGCAGTGTGTCTCAATCCAAAGAGGAAGACATATGTGGGAAAGTAGAAGAGGACCCTCCCTTTTGGGTTTCAGATGAGAATATTCAGCTAATACTTGATATCTCAAGGGACAAAGAGGTACAACATTTTATTCAGTAGTTGTTGGATCAAAGAGCGGAAGAATTCTATGAATTGCTTTCCTTCCAAATAGTTGATCGACGTTGTCTGGTGTGTCATCATGCTTATGTATTCACTCCAGCAAATTTGACTCCTCCTTGTGGCGATGACAAAAAAGGGAAGTCTGTAATTTATTTGATCTTCTCAAATATGGTTTTTATCTATCTTTTTCTCACGATTCATAGATTTTTTAGTTTACCTTTGTACCTAGGCATACTTTGTAAACATATTAGCAGTCTTGAACAAGTTAATTTTGTCCCTCGGGGAAATCATTTGAAGACAAATGGGACTTGTGTTCGGGATCATAAATGTTGTATTTTCATCCACCTTTCCCTTCATCATTCTTCACATTTCATTGCCCCATTAACCTTTCATGATATCATTTTTATAAATATATTTTGGTTTCATATTATTATTTTCCACCTTATTCATTTTAGTATTAAAAAAGAATTCATGATTAAATATTAGAAAATTGACATGTTTTCATGTATATCTCAAAAATGTGTGATCTTTGTAATGTGTAGGAATATGGGAAGGATTAATTCAAAAATACTTCTCGAATACTTCATCCACCATTTCAATATTTGAGGAGATAATTCAAGCCTATTTCAAGGAGAAGATCATGGGGAATGGATAACATATCTTATCCAAGATGTATGAGAGATATGTGTGAGGATTTGAAGGGATTATATTTTGTAATGATGGGAAATTGGTTAAGAGAAAAGTGGATCTCTAATTAAGAGATTCTTATCTTCTTTTCAAAGCTCTCATGTATAAAGGAGAGTGCTCTCTCTTTGTGAGGGAGTAGTCATTAGGAGGAGAAAGTAATTAGCCATTTCTTGGATTAGTTTCCTAACTTCATTATTTTGTCATTTGATCATTGTGATGTAATTGAGATTTATTTACTGTTAGTGTGAGCTCGCATGTGTCGTCTTGTTTCTCTTTACATGTTGTTTTTCCTTTAACACAATTTTCCATTTCAAGTTAATTTCATTTACGCAATTTCATTTCAGTTGTGTGTTTTAGCAATTCAATTCCAAGTTGTGTGTTTCAGCTTCCTACATTAGATTAATGGTTCAATTTCAGTTGTATATTTACCATTATATTAGGTTAAATTATCTTCAATCCTGCATATACTTTGTATGTTCTTTGTAAGCCTACGAACCTCGGATTGACAAATTAAATAGTTGGGCAAGTACTACAATGTAATTAATACAACATTAGTTTATTGCAATGGAACAACTGTCGTTCCCTTCGTACGATTATTGTTCCCTTTGGTAGTGTCATTCATTTGAACAGAACAACTATCATTCCCTTTGTTACGATTATTGTTCCCTTTCCAGGTAGTGTCTTTCATTTGAACGGAACAAATGCATGTCAAAGATAGCATAGGTTGCATCTCTGGAGGATGGGGTATTGAAAACGAAAGGTAAGAACCTATGTAGGCAACGAGTAAAATGATTGTGCCAATGCCTACCTTTGGCTAATGCATAGAGGTTATATAGGTGCATAGACTTTTATGAAATTCTTGAAAGAGAAGATGAATCTTCGGTTGATAAATTAATGTCAGACTAACGTTTCTTTTAGGACATCTTTAGAGCCCAACATTTTGGCATCGTTGTTGGGAAGCACGATGAATTGAGGTATCAGTTTCTTTTTCATTTCAATTCATGCAAGTATGATATACATGTGTTGGTAAGGGGTCATAAAAGATACTTGAGTGGAGACTCCTCATGTTCTCCCTACCAACTATGTAAGTGTGAATTTCAATTTCTGCAAAGAGTGTTTCAATTTTTGCAAGAGTAATTTCAATTTTTGCAAGGAGTGTTTCAATTTCTGCAAGAGTGATTTCAATTTTAGCGAGAGTTTGATTTCCGTAACTGTGAAGAGTAATTGTTTTATGTTTTAGCAAGAGTGATTTTACTTAAGTTTTTCATTTAGATTTTAGTTTTGGGTGCCGTAAGAATCTCTTTAACAACATGGTTTAACAATGAGTTTAATCTTGGAACATCTCACTCAGATCCTAGAAAAATTCAGGATCTCCTCTTCTCTGGAAGAAGAGATATTGAAAGAAACCAGAAGCTCAATTACTCCTACAAAGGCTAACAAATAATCAACATACGAAGAATCCTGCATATTTAATGAAGAAAAATTAGGTGAGCAGGAGGTCGAGGAGGACAACGAGGAGCTGCAGCATGATCTGAGAAAGACAATTGTGCCTACGAAATCTTGATCGAACGATGGTTTGAAGCGAGTACTAGGTTAGTTCCATTTAGGTTTTTCTTTTTATTTTGTTAGTTTAGAGTTTCAACAGCTAATTTCACATGATTATACATATGTTCAATTATCATTTCTGAAATTGAAAGATAACATATTCTTATTACTATTGTGTGCTTGGCTACATTGGCTAGTTGACTACACATAATTAATCTCTAATTTTTAATTAGCGTAGTGTAGGTAAGACGTTATTTTCAACTTTTTTTTCTTTTTTTTAGAATAATTATGCTCTCCTCTGCGCTTCATGTGATCGCGAGGATCAAAAACTAGGATGACTGATTGATTTCAGGAAGATTAATTGATTGATGATGAAAACATTTCCTAATCTATGTCTACAATTTGGTTCCATTTGCTCACAAAATTTTAATAAGTTTGCAAAATCAATTTTTATTTTATTTTATTTTATTTTAAAACATAATAGAAAAAATAAAAACATAAATAAAAATCTGCCCATCCTTCCGTCTTCAAATAAAAAATATAAAAAAATAAGTACATAATAATAATAATAATAATAAATAAATAAATAATATAAATGAATAAAAAGATCTGCAACTTATGCAAGATAAGAGTTGGGTTTTTCCATGCTGAAACTCCAAGCTAAAACAATGTCACGAATACACTCTTCTCGTTTTTAACTTTTGGCCTGGTTTATTTTTGGTTTGCGTGGCAGCAACGCCATGTTTTTTTTTACTTCGTTCCTTATACTGTAGATGCCTAGAAATAACCCTACAAACGAACAAAATAGTAGTCATATTGATCTCAACAGCAAGGAATATATCTTTGTCTGGTGGTACGCTATAAAGCTATAGATATCCCTGCCCTAGATCAACCTATCTTTGAAACAATGGCCAAGCTATGATCTCTACGGTCTGCTATCAACGAAAGAATATGGTATAGTCCCTTCCCCTCTAGTAATGAACTTTTGGAAAAGGGGAAGCTCGCGACTTGAGAGGCTAATGCGTATGTCCCAATTTCCCAGCCTCCAGTTCAACCTAGGTATGCTTCGGATTCCACTAAGACAGGCACATATACAATAGTAGCTCCAGTGAATGCATATGCTCAGAGCAAGGGAACAACCTCCAGTTGCTGCGAGGAGTAGAATAGTTGAAGATCCTTCTGAAAAAAACAAATGAGAGTGTTATTTCTTAATGTGGTGATTTAAACAATCGATCTAAGATTTTCTCTTCCCAAGTTCAATTACATTTGGTATGCCCACTCTAGATAGACGTTTCTAGTACGCTTGTAATAACTTAATCTCTTCCCATGAAGATCAATTATCCCCCAATGCTCTTATGAAACCGTGTATGGAGGAACTATAACTGGGAAGGAAGCTTCTTACTTTGCCCACAATGGAACTCTCGTATGTTGGGTTCTCCCCTTGTATGGTCTAACCCCTAGTTCTTAGCTTCACTATACATAACTAAAGAAGCCATATCCACCCCTATCTACCTTACCTATTCCATCTACGAAAGAACCTGCCTTCTTGGATCTCTCCCATGCATGATGGTTCCTATCTTTCCATTCATATATTTCAGCTGATAAATTTTAAATGTACAGAAACCATAGCTACTAACACTTTAACCCATCTACAAATTCAGTTTGTGAAGTATCACCGGAGGAAACTGCAAGGAAACAAGCACTACCAGCAGAGCCCTAAACTTTGGATGTATATATCTGATGAAGACCGAGTGATTGAAACATATTTAAAAGGATCTAATAGCATTGGATCAGATTTGATAACGTTGGAGCAGATTGCAAGTGGATTTGTATTATTGAGTCATCATGCCATTTTTGGAAGTTTCTATATTATATAGCGGGATGCCACCAATTAGAAACTAAATCTGTAGAGAACTAGGAATCACATATCTAATACTGGAAGCGGAGGAATAACATGTTTTGTGGAAATTCACTGTGTTTTTTTTTTTTTTTTTCTTCCATTAGGATCATGCTCTCAACGGATATATAAACTATAGTCTTAACCAATGGGGAATTGGATAACAATAGATTAGTGGATCTCTTCAGAGGTTATGTATCGACCAATCAATTAGTTCGAACTCTCCCCTTCAACGATCAATGAAGGTAGATACTGGTTGTGGTCTCCAACTTCACATCTACAATAAATATGAAAAAATGTTTTGCTTGCAATGTCATTTGTAAAATATGATTCTTTTGAAAATCTATAATTACAACAAAAATTGAATTAGTTACAATTGTATAATAAGGTTTTGTTTTAGTAAGTTGGCATAATTTGTTTTATTTTAATTTTTGTTTTAGACAGTCAATATATATATAACAATTATAAAAATCAAACATTCTAAAAATAAAAAATTGCAAATGGATTTCAATCATTCTTGAAAACAATATCAAAATAATGTTTACGCTAACTTGGTTTCTTGAGTCACTTTACGCTGTGATCAACGATGAAACAAGTGCACCACAACAATAGGTACAAAAACACATTTTATTTCATTCATTTCCCACATTGGTACTTCTTTCTGTATGCTATATTTTTCGAATATCTCACAAGTTTTCATGCAGTAATTTGTACTAAGTTTTTTTCAAGTTCAGAGACGATCGCATTTTGCTGCTGAAGTGATTTTCAAGAATCACAAAAATTTTGAAAAAAAAAAACATGCTTTGTTGACTGCTTAAAGGAGTTGCTACTCATCTTAAACATCATGACGTTTGTTGTTACACATTGACCATTTATAAAACCATTTTGCATCATGAATTATTTCTTTCCATTTCTGCTTCAAAGTAGACTGGTCATCCCTATGTTGAATCCCATATTCTATTTAATTATCCTTCATGACTTCGAGCACACCTATGTTTTTGAGTCACATACATCTCTTAATATTTTTCAGTTCATTTTTCCTTGTCGATAAAAATATCGAACTCCCTTTCCATGACTACATTTCCTTGCCATAAACATTGTTGCTACTGAGATCTTTCCTATAGTCCTACCAATATTTTTATCAAAACTCACATTGACTGATGTGGGGTTCTTTAAGGCCCACCTTTCAACAAGTCTTTCCCGATCAACCTCAGCACCTTATCTAGGATATAGACTAGAGTTCCTTTTGAGTACCTACAGGATTTCATGCCTTAATGGCAAGTTCTCTCACTGACAGTCATGGGAATACATCAATGTCCCTTGATCATTAGATCTTGCAAGTGTCTCGACATCAACAAATCTATTCACACTTCGCAAGATGTACTTTTGTACCTTGGAACTCATTGACATCAATGGTGAGTTTTCCTTGCATTGGTTAACGACATGCATCAATGGTCGGTAATCCAATGACTTCACTTCATGCTCGACATTGATACATTCATTCGCATGGCTAGAATTGTACCATCGGGTTTGTAGTGAGTGAAGACTATGCACTTTTTCATGACTCCCTCAACATTTACAACAACATGAATTCATCTATATGAGAGTATGATAGTTCCACCTTTATACTTCCTCTTTATTCATCAAAAGTAGTTCAAATTCCTCCACTTCACATTCTCTGATCCAACAGTTATAGCAGTTTCAGCTACAACATTCGTAGTTACATTTTCATGATCCTGCAGCAGTGACATCTTCCATTGTCCAGTAGTTGCATCAGCCATATTCCTATTTCATAGTTAATCAACATTTTGGGTAAGTGGAGGTATGTTATTTTCTAAACTTTAATCATGTAATTCCTCAACTGCTAGCAATGAATAATTTGGAAAATTCCCTCACCATGCTCCATTTCCTTTTCACTTCTATGACCCATGCTAAGTTGCATGGGGACATGCAACCAAATCAGTCAGGGGGTAGGGAACTATATTCTCTATCATCAATCCATTTTTTCACTACCATTACTCCATTTTTGTCTCATTTACCATTTACCAACATTTCTTTTCCAATGATACTCTGTTGCACTTTGCTTCATAAGCATTGAAATACATATTGGCATGATTCACAAATATGAAAAAGGGATTTCTTATACTCAATGATGTTTCCTTATGCACATCGATAGCTTATTTTTTCCAGTAAGTATATGAGTAAATTATTATCATAACAACAAGAGAACAAATAACAAAATGAATGTTGTTAACACAAGAGCCAACATTCTTTATATTCATGGTTGTCACACAAGAACCAACCATAAGAAAATGTCAATTGTTGCTCATGTAAATCCCATCCTGGAAACATTCATTATCATCACTCAAAGCCGAAATTCAGGTGCCAAAATGTCTTGAGAATATCCATGCACAGTTGCATGCGGACATGCAACAAGTTCAATTGGGGGGTACGTTGGGATTCAGAAATGTCGTATTTTCATCCACATTTCCCTTAATCATTCTTCACATTTCATCGTCCCATTAACCTTTCATGATATCATTTTCATAAATATATTTGGGTTTCATATTATTATTTTCCACTTTATTCATTTTAGTATTAAAAAGGAATTTATGATTAAATATTAGAAAATAGACGTGTTTTCATATATATCTAAAAATTGTGTGAGCTTTGTAATGTGTAGGAATATGTGAAGGATTAATTCAAAAATACTTCTCGAATAGTTCCTCCACCATTTCAATATTTGAGGAGATAATTCAAGCCTGTTTCAAGGAGAAGCTCATGGGGAATGGATAACATATCTTATCCAAGATGTATGAGAGACATGTGTGAGTATTTGAAGGGATTATATTTTGTAATAATGGGAAATCGGTTGAGAGAAAAGTGGATCTGTAATTATGAGATGCTTATCTTCTTTTCAAAGCTCTCATGTATAAATGAGGGTGTTGTCTCTTCATGAGGGAGTAGTCATTAGGAGGAGAAAGTAATTAGTCATTTCTTGGATTAGTTTCCTAACTTCATTATTTTGTCATTTGATCATTATGATGTAATGAGATTGATTTACTTTGAGTGTTAGCTCACATGTGTCATATTGTTGCTCTTCACATGTTGTTTTTCCTTTAACGCATTTTTCCATTTCAAGTTAATTTCATTTACGCAATTTCATTTCAGTCGTGTGTTTTAGCAATTCAATTCCAAGTTGTGTGTTTCAGCTTCCTGCATTAGATTAATTATTCAATTTTAGTTGTAGCGTTACCATTAGATTAGGTTAAATTAGCTTCAATCCTACATATACTTTGCATGTGCTTCGTAAGCCTACGAACCTTCGATTAACAAATTAAATAGTTGTGAAAGTACTACAATGCAATTAATACAACATTATTTCAGCCCAACATAACAACTTATATTCCCTTTGTATGATTGTTATTCCCTTCGGTAGTGTCATTCATTTGATCGAAACAAATGTCATTCCCTTTGTTACAATTTTTGTTACCTTTGTAGGTAGTGTCATTCATTTGAAGGGAACAACTGCATGTCAAAGACAGCATAGGTTGCATCTCTGGAGGATGAGGTATTAAAAACAAAAGGTAAGAACCTACATAGGAAACAAGTAAAATGCTTGTGCCAATGCCTACCTTCGGCTAATGCATCGAGGTTATATAGGTGCATAGACTTTGATGACATTATAGAAAGAGAAGACGAATCCTCAGTTGATAAATTAATGTCAAACTAAGGTTGTTTTTAGGACATATTTAGATCCCAACAACCTGGTGCTGGTGTTGGTTTCCTTTTTTGGAAGTCCAGACACCAGGTAGTATGATACATGTATGGAAATTAGTTTTTTGAAGGTAATATAACTAACTAGATTACAAAACAAAATTGTGTGTTCTCTTTAGTTTATGATTGATGAGATGTTATCTATGTTTTATGATACATTTATTACTTATGTCTTATTAATTTGTCTCTATAATTCTCAATTTATCTCAAATGATACATTTCCCTTGTAGGGTATTAAAAGTGTCTATCTTGTTGGTTTTTTCAATATGTTTTCAAATTATGTAATGATTTCTTTGGTATTCTTATTTGTTGGTTGTAGAAGACTATCCTTTGTATGTATTATCATTTCCATTAATTGATGAAAAAATAAGTAGATGGTTGAATAATTTCCATCTGCCAAGGAAGGCTAGTAACCTATTGAAACATCTTTAATTAGAAAAATGGAAGTCAAACATTGACAACTTCCACAAAGGAGTAAGTAAAAACCTCAATGCAAGAGATTTATCAAACAAACCAAGTTGACTACTCCACTTAAGAACTACATAGATGAGTGTGCTTAAAAATGATTGAACTTATTCATTTAGATCCATACACCGTAGATGAGTATCACCATGCCAAATTAGTGAAATAACAACCATTCCAATTATACATGGACATTATATAAATGTTATAGAGATGGTGTAACATCCATATATTTCTTGTTTCCACTTCCTCAAGGCCATAAATAAATAAAAAAGGATAACAAAAGAAAACAACAATGTTTCAAAGATATGCACATACCATCAATAATCACAAATTTCATGTGGAGACCATCAAAAAGATACATTCCATTTTTGTTTTTGTAGATCATGACAAGGAAACCAAATATATAACAGATTTTTCAATACCCCACAAGAAGCAATATGTTCCAAGGATAGTGATCAATAGAGACAATATGCAAATAATATCACTGAAGTTGAAAATGAAGTATCAATGGTTAGTGCAAAGTTGAAAATTAAGAAACTATAAAAACTATGTAGATTAGACATAAAGGTAAGTTAACAAAGAATTTGAAATAATAGAAAGAGACAAAGTCACTTAATTGTACCATCATCATCTTCTTTTTCAATGGATTGGGAGGTGTCGTCCAAACGAACCATGGAATGGCCTAACAAAAATGCCTATCCATTTTCTGTTTATGAAATAATTACGTATGTTGGCGTGACCAAAAAGAAAGAACAAACTTTTCGAAGTCGGTGAGTTTGACAAGTGAAATTGAGTTTTGTTGAAGTCCATGGAAGTCGCGAAGGGTATTTTCAATTCATTAATCTATACACAATGGATGTATTTTTTGTCCCCTTCCCTAATTGTAACCCTCTTATTTTATTTTAATATTTGGATTAAATTCTTGGTAAATATCATTTACATCACTTTTAATTCACTCCCTTTTAAATATATTTTCAATCATAACCTCCCCTTTTTTAATTTTCTTTCAATCTTCTTTTATTCTTTATTATTAATTTTGTTATTTTAATTCACAACAACTAGTTCGTAATGACTAATAATTATCTACTCCCCAAATTGTAACCCTACAGTATTATCAAATTGCTTCAATATTCTTTGATGATGGGTGGAGTTTCCACACTAGGTCTTCACTTTGTGAATTTATCACATAACACCTTTGTTTGTGGGATATTAAAGAATACCCCTAGTTTCAATAGATATTAATAAATATTTAACAAAATCCTTTTGTTGAACCCCCCTCCCAATACATATTTCCAATAAAAGAAACCCCTATTTTTACTAGATACGCCTTTTTATACCCCAAAATACATATAACCCCCCTATACCTCACATCCCACCCCCAATACTTACAATATATTGACTTCATTTTTCTCAATTTTATAATTTCCTTTATGAATTAATGTGATAAGATATTGATCAACAAGGTGAATCCCCCATGAGTATCCACTCGAAATGTTAAACATTTCGTAAACTCCATACACAGTCTACTTCCAGAAATCTAAATCAATATTTTGAGGAACTATGAAAACCTACACACTATAACATCTCTTAGTTTAATCATCAACAAATGACTCCCCATGTTCTTTAAAGAGATATTGTCAACAAATTAGGTGTTAATCTATAGATCAAGTGTCATCAATATCAAGGAGATGTTTGAATTATTGGATCAATCATGTGTATGACATGATTCTGACTATTAGATTGATCATGTACAAAAATACACTAAGAAAACACAAAAAAAAAACATACTTTAACATAATGTTACATTAGATAAAACTGAATTGAACTTAGTTCCTAGTGTCAAAATATTATAACTCTAAGTAAGTATGTTTGAATAACCTACATGGGATCTTCCACCTTGTTTTGTAATTTTTTGTAATGGTCATATAACAAAGTGAAACTACTTTATGATGTATAAATATCTATTTTATAAGATTATTAGGGCTATAACTTGTAATGATGAAGGTGATTGTGATGGGTTAAATAAATTATCACTTTAAGAGTTTCAGATGGAGTCATAAGAAGATTATATATGTACTATTCTAAATCATATGAGTATGTAGTGGAATTATGATTGATAACTTGGTTTCCCTTTTAAATAATTTATGTCTTTTGGTGTGTCAATTATGTGTTCCTTTTCCCAAAGGGGTTACATCCAATTGTGAAAAAGCGATTATTTTTTCATTGTAGGGCGAGGTTCAATTCCCGTGAGGGCCTAACCTCGAGCCATGGGGGAAACTTGAGGTAGTGGTCGAACGTGTGGCTCCACCCAGAGATATTATGTTAAATAATAGTGTGACCTTTTCACACATAAGTGTATCAAATACCACCCCCATGTCCTCCAATTGTTTTAAATACATGAGATAGAGGTTGAAGCTGCTCTATTAAGGTTTCATGCTCACAACGTCCAAGTGTTTCTGAATCATTGAACAACACACAAACTAGTCGTTGTTGATCTTTTTCATCACATGAATCTTTGATCACCACTCAATGGCTGAGGAAGAGGGGGTGAAATCCCTCTCATACCGTAATGTAGTCACAAATAAATCATCTAGTGCTTCCTGCAAGAGACTGTCCTTTGAACTACAACTTCCTATTTCAGAACAAATTTTTGAAGAATATATCTAAAGGGACAAAGCAATGGAAGTCAAGGTCAAAACCTCTTATCCAAAAGTGACTTATGTTGTTGACTAAGATTGGTTGTCATTGATGTCAACCCTTGAAGAAAGTATGATAGCACAAAGGTTTATGTAATGGACCCAAGGTTGTTTCATGTATAATGGTACGAGTTTTAATATATTTGAAGGTAATAATATTCTATATGGATAGTACATGTCATGCCATTTTTTTTGGTATGTTGAATGTCACCTAACTCCTCACGGTTTGAGAGTTATGGCCTTACGAAGTTGGAGGACCTCCATATGTTGGATTGAAGCCCCAAAAGGTCAAAGAAGTCAAAGAGATTGCAAATAAGAAATTATGATTTAAATGATAAAGTAAAGTGACAAAGTCAAGAAGGATTATTTAAATAATAAAGTGAAGTGACAAAATCAAATAAGATTATTTAAATGGTAAAGTGAGGTGACAAAGTCAAGGAGGAATATTTAAATGATAAAGTAATGGAGAAATTTCTAATTATGGAAAGTAGTTAACCCTAAAAATGAGCAAAATAGGTTAAGTGATCTATAAATGGGTTAAGTGACCTAGAAATAGGTTAAGTGACCTATAAATGGGTTAAGTGACCTAGAAGATGGAGAGTGTAAATAAGAGGCAAGGCTCTCTCATTTTAGATCACACTTGAGCATATTGAATATCTATAGGTGACTGAGGTAACCAAAGGATATCTAAGCCGAATTTCAGAGGGAAGGTGAAGAAAAGAGGGCCGGAATTCAAGGGAGGATAAATTCTTTTGATGATTCTTTCTAAGGTATGTTATTTACAGGTCATCTCACCATTTTTGCAATAAATATTTTTATAGAAAGATTCAAATCACGAGATTGATAGACAATTAAGGAAACACATATAAGTATCTGTGGTAAAAAATTTAGCTTGTGATTCATTGTATTTTTTGCATTACACTCCATGGAACATAGGGTTTGCGGCTAGTCCTGAAACTAGTCTAAAATAGGTGTTTTGGGTAAAAACGTCATAACTTATTCATAAAATATCCAAATTTAGTAAGACAAAATTTGTTGGTTATACTACCATATGGAGTATGTTGTGTAAAATTTTTAGATCAATTCAAAAAACATTATGTGTGGGGTACGCTTTACAAGGTCGCTCTCTAGAATAAGAAAGAATTCAACAAGGTATGCCATTTTTTCTATACTTTTTTTTCTGAGAGGTTCCAAGTAGTGACACCTGGAGAAATCTTAGAAAACACACTGAAGAAAATTTAGTATTCTTTTCAGATCGTTATTCATTAAAGGTACATAGTTATGATTATTTCAAGTTAGGCTTGTTGACTAATCCAAAACTAATCATGTGAGACTAAAGAAAAGTTTGATGAAAATGCTAGTATCGTGTTGTTAAAGTTCAGGAAGGTTTGTAGGTATGTGATCATATACACCAGTTCTATTCCAGATTTACAAATCATATTTGGATGATGATATTGATGAGGGATTTTGGTTGAGGTACATGTTGGGTACATGGTTGAGACAAGTAGTTGATGAGTTGGCACATACATGAGGTGTATAGTTGATGATGTTGGTACATATTGATGATTCATAGTTGATGAGTAGTTGACACATGATTTTTATATACTTGGTACATGGTTGGATGTACTTGTTTATGGTACATGTTGATTACAGGTTGTTTGGTACAGGTTGGTGCATGTTTGATGCACTCGTTTATGGTACAGTTTGAGGTACAGGTTGATGCATGGTTGATGCATGGTTCAACTTTATTGGTACAAGTTTACAGTGGTATATCTCACAGTGATAGTGCGACAACCGTTCCATCATTCTACTTCTACTTCAGGGAAGTTAGACGAGGCAAGGACAGGTGGTTGTAGCTAGAGAACATCGGGGGTTGTAGCCTCCTTCTGGTTGTAGCCAGGGAATAGGGGAGTTGGAGCTTCCTTCAGGTTGTAGCCTGAGAAACAAGGGGGTTGGAGCCTCCTTTTAGTTGTATCTGGAAAACAAAGGAAGTTGGTGCTTCCAATGAATTTGATTCTTCAAGACATATAAGAAAAAACATTATGTGGTTTTCTCCCGCTCTGGGTTTCCATGTAAAACACCGGTGTATTGTGTATGTGTATGATTGTTCATTTTTCATTTCTTATTTACTATGCAATTATTGGATGATAATTCTACATTGATATAACACTTGGATTATATGGTTAAAAAGGATTAAATTGCTCTATTATTGATTCAACAATAGTCTTTCGATACTTCTCTCATAATCGCAACTCTAAGACTTCTCACTGGCCTGCGTGCTCCTTGCATGGCTCCTGTGCTCAATTGCACCTTCGAGGGAATTAGAACAAAAGCTTTCTCTAATTGAACCCTTCTATCGACACACTCCTTGCAGACAATTTCGACTGCACTCCTTCCAGGAATCCTCTGGCTCAATTAGAGAAACAATTGAAACTCATTCACTTTTCCTCTCAGACTTCAATTCCACCATGAAATCACATACTCAGCATATAAAAGCAAATGTATAAGGGAAGCAAACATTCATGAGCATAACATGAATGCACAGAGAAACAACAAAATCCATGAATTTGAATCAAAGCTTTCTTCTATTAATTCAAATATCTGTACATGGGTGTTCTTCATACAATTCTCTGCTTTCTCTTCTCTTCTGAATGCTCTAGCTAATGCTCTCTTCTATGCTCAGGTTAATGTTACAATGTACAATGAGGGTGTCTATATTCGTTTTCCCTCTTGGACTCTAAAGCTATCAAATATAGAATTAATTTACTATCTACTGCATTAAATCTATTAAATGTCAACTATCTACCTAAGGACGAGAGATATCCGCTCAAGGTCCATTACAATATATAAAGGCGCCTCCTCTTAAATGACTCATTTAATATCGTGCAACAATTCCAAAGAATTTTCAAAATTTTTGTTGGCTCGTCCAGCTGTCTTCCGCTCCGCGCTGGCTCACTTGATGTGTTGGTGATGCTCCTGCATCACGCTGAAATAACAAAACCCAGATAAATGAGCTCTGTCTTCATAAACAAAGATTTCCTCATGTTAATCAACAACTTCTCCTATTGTAGCTTCTTCATCACTATAGCTAAATGCTTCAGATGTTCCGCCTTTGTTTTGTTGAAGATTAATATGTCATCCAGATACACAATGACAAACTTCCCGATGAATTCCCTCAGAACTTCATTCATTAACCTCATAAAGGTACTCAGCACATATGTCAAGCCAAATGGCATGACAATCCATTCATACAAACCTTCATTTGTTTTGAACACTGTCTTCCATTCATCACCTTCTCTCATGCGAATCTAGTGATATCCGCTCTTCAGATCTATCTTGGAAAAATACTTTGCTCTACTCAAGCAATCCATCAGATCATCCATTCTTGGCAATGGGAATCTATACATGATGGTTATCTTGTTAATCGCCCTTGAATCAATGCACATCCTCCAGCCTCCGTCTTTCTTCGGACTGAGTACTGTCGGAACAACACATGGACTCAAGCTTTCCCTGACTAACCCTTTGTCCAACAACTCCTGGACTTGTGTCTTGACTTCTTCATTCTCTTGCGGCGTCAATCTGTACGCTGCTTTGTTTGGAAAAATGGCTCCTGGTATGAGATCAATGTGATGACTCACACTTCTCATCGGTGGCAATGAACGAGGTAATTCGTCCACTACTATGTCAGCGAACTCTTCCAGCAGTCCCTGAACTTCTTCTGGTAAATCATCCACTCTTGTGCTAGTCAGAACAATCTTCGGTTTTCTGACCACAAAGAATTGTGGATCCTCCTTCTTCTTAACCTCGGTAAGAAGTTCCTTCCCACTCATGAGAAGTACTGTATTGCTTACTTCTGGCTTCACCTCTTTATCCTCAATTGGATGCAACATATGGGTTCTCCCATTCTTTTCTAAAGTATACGTATTCATCTTCCCATCATGAATTACGTTCATGTCATATTGCCATGGTCTACCCAGCAATAAATGATAGACATCCATAGGAATAACATCACAGAGTATTTTATCATTATACCCTCCTATTTTAAATTCAACTAAACACTGTTTAGTGACATTTACCTGATGTCCCTTCTGTAGCCATGAAACTTTGTATGGACTCGGGTGATTAGTCGTCTCC
Organism: Picea glauca; assembly: GCA_000966675.3. Classification (NCBI taxonomy): domain Eukaryota; kingdom Viridiplantae; phylum Streptophyta; class Pinopsida; order Pinales; family Pinaceae; genus Picea; species Picea glauca. Next base: position 61,967 of record JZKD02S0131967.1, read on the forward strand.
AACTCCAGCTTCTCTACAATCTCGGTTGAAATGATATTATCTGTGCTACTGCTGTCCACAATGACCTTGCATGCCCAACCCTTGGTCTTGCAAGCTGTTCTGAAAAGTGTGGTCCTTTGGAATGAACTTTCCACTTCTTTTTCTGGTGTCAAAAGGACTTTTCGCATCACTAGCGATCTTCCGCCTTCCGCATATTCTGCCTCAACATCTCTCCTCTGTGCCTCGGCGATGTGAGTCTCTCCAGTTTCTTTCTTTTTCTCTGGACACTCATAAGACTTGTGCCCATTCTTTCCACATGTGAAGCATGTGATTACTCCACCTCTTCCTCTTCCTCTACCTCTGGTACGAGGAAACTTATTATTATCAGCATATCCTTCTCTCTGCTCAGTATGTTGTTCTCTTTTCTCAGCATATCACCCTTGCTGCGAACTTCCACCTTTCTCTGTATGAGTCTGAGGTCTCTTCCAGTAGTCCTTGGGCTTCTGGTATTTATCTTGGGCAACCAATTTGCCTCTAGGCTAACTCATACCTCAGCCTTGCTGACCTTGTTTACGGCTCAGCTTCTTCTCCGCCTTTAAAGCCATTTGGTAAGCATGCTCCGCCGTTCGGATGGTTTCCATACTTATTTCATCCTGAATCTCATATCTCAGGCCATTCATATACCTGGCCACTTTTTCGTCATTGCTTTCGCGATGACCTGTCGTACGTAAATCCGACCTCTAAACCTCATTAAACCATCACTATCCAATGAATATCCCTCATAACATGGTACCATCATTGTGTTTTGTCCGATAAAATCCTTGACTTTTGTGTACCAGTCATCATCACGTTGTAAGGTGAGAATCTTCTCATGTAGATTTGTCTAAAGAGGTAACACTGAAAAGAGGCATGGCCTCCGACTCAAGGCATCCGCCACTCGGTTCACTGTTCCCTTTATGTAAGTAATCTCAAAATCGTATTCGCTAAGCAAGTCCGACCAACGCCATTGTCGCGCGTTCAGGTCGCTTTGTGTAAAAATGTGTTGTAGTCCACAATGATCAGTCTTTAATTCAAATTTTCATCCAACAAGGTAGTGTCTCCAAACCTTCAAGGCATATACGATGGCTAATAAATCCAAATCGTGCTTCGCGTAGTTCTCCTCGTGCTGTCTCAGCTTCCTCGAAATGTAAGCAATCACTCGTCCATACTGCATCAAGACTCTGCCTAAACCTTCCTTGGATGCGTCAGTACATACCAAGAAGTCTGCGTCCATGTCAGGGACCTTTAGTATCGGTGCGGTTGTCAACAACTCTTTAAGCCTCCGAAATGCTTCAGTGCATTTCTCTGTCCAAACAAACTTCTTGTTTTTCTTCTGCAATTCCGTGATCGGATTTGTTATCTTCAAAAAACCCTCGACAAACCATCGATAGTATCCTACTAAACCCATAAAACTATGCACTTCTATGACATTCGTAGGCACAGGCCATTCCATAATATCCTCAACCTTGGCTGGATCCATGACGATACCTTCGCCGGAGATGACATGCCCTAAGTAGTGAATCCTCGATTGGTAAAAAGAGAATTTGGACAACTTCCCATACAATTTGTGTTCTCGTAAACATTGTAGTACCAAGCGCAAGTGCTCGTCATGCTCCTCCGTCGTCCGAGAGTAGATCAAAATATTGTCAATGAATACTTGGACGAACTTTTCCAAGTATTCGTGGAACACCCCGTTCATCAAACTCATGAATACCCCTGGGGCGTTTGTCAGTCCAAATGTAAAAACAGTAAACTCGTAATGTCCAAATCTCATCTTAAAGGTGGTCTTAGGGTTGTCATCCTCCTTGATCCACAACTGGTGATATCCAGATCGCAAATCGATCTTGGAGAGCACCGTCGCACCCTTTATTTGATCAAACAGATCATCAATTTTGGGTAAGGGATATTGATTCTTGATCGTAGCCTTGTTCATTTGACGGTAGTCAATGCAAAGCCTCCACGATCTGTCCTTCTTTCGAATGAAAATAACCGGTGCACCCCACGGTGACACACTAGGACGTATCAGTCCCAGGTCCAACAACTCCTTCAGTTGCATTTTCAACTCTTGCAACTCCAGGGTCGACATCCGATAAGGCGTTCTTGCTATCAGTTTGGTTCCCGGTTTCAGGTCTATGGTAAACTCCAGTTCCGTTTCCGGTGGCATCCCAGGCAACTCCTCCGAAAATATGTCCGCAAACTCCTTCACCACCGGAAGGTGTTCTAGACCTTCCGCTACTCACTTCTCGTTTAGCGCAAGGATCGCATAAAGTTTTCACCCATTACGATTACTCTTCCATAACTGTAAGGAAGAGACGAACTGTAGGGAAACTCCCTGGTTGCTTCCTACATTCACACGTCTCTGTCCTTCGTCTTCAACCAAGCTCAACCATTTCATATTACAGTTGAGTATCGCCTCATGCGTTTCCAACCAATCCATACCGATCACGACGTCATAAGACACTAAGATCATGACGTACAAGTTGACCCTTGTGACAAACTCTCCCAGGTTAAGGGCACAGCTCGTAACCTTTCCTCCAACCTTCTGTTTGGATCCCAAAGCCATCTCCACGAAGCTAAACTCATCTTGTTTGACTGCCTTTAACTTAATCCTTTTTACCGCTGCACCAGAAATGAAGCTTTCAGTAGCTCCTGGGTCTATCAAAATACTAAGCGTCTGGTCAGCGACAGTACCTATCGTCTCGAGCACAGTCAACTGGTGCTCTTTCTGGCAGTTATTCACCACTGCATGAATCCGATGGGCCTTGCCCATATCTCCCATTGTAGTGGGTCCGGCTGATCCAGATGCCCTGGTCCTCTCCACAGGACAGTTGCGCTGGTAGTGTGGCTCCCCACACGTCCAACACCCCTTCTTCGGCCCAGTAGTCCTGGCACCCGAAGTAGAAGATGACTGCCCACCGGCCTGAAATCCTGGTCTTTTCTGCTGAACAGGCCTAAACTGCTGCTGTTGCGGGTGACTCTGCTGCTAGTGCTGTGGTCCTCGATAAGGTGTCCACTGTTGAGGCGGCGACCGTCGAGGTGTAGCAAAAGTGGATCCCCTCTAGAAGCCACGATGTCCCGGCGTATGTCTCGCTGGTGTCTGATGTCGCGGTGCACCAGATGAACTCTGCCTTGTGGGTCTCGCTAGAGACCTGGTCTGACCCCCACTGACAAGCTCTTCCTCTGCTATGAGGTCCTTTTGGACAGCGTCCTACAAGGTTTGAGGCATCAAGATCCTAACCCTTTCACGCAGGCTGTTGTTAAGGCCAAACATGAACCTGTTGACTTTGAGCTTCTCAGTGTTAAGGTGCGAAGCATACGGGAGCAACTCCATAAAACGTGCCTTGTACTCAGGCACCGTACGACCTCCCTGTCGTAACGCATTGAACTCATTGAGCTGACGCCCAATGAATTCCTCTGAAAGGTACCTCTCTCGGAACCATTCCTCGAACAGTTCCCATGACACGTCTTCCACGGCCATGTTCAGCTGCGGCAGGAGCGTCTTCCACCATAGAAGAGCACTCCCCTTCAGTTGAAAGACCGCCATGTGGACCTTCATGTTGGAGGTATAATCGCGAAGTGCAAAGCACATCGCCATATTCTCCAACCATGCCTCGGTGGCTGCGCCGTCCGGGGCACCAAAGAACTCGGGAAATTTTACCTTCTCGAGTTCACAGTGAATGCTACCTGTAACGACCGGAGCGCGCGGCATAACCTCAGGGGGTGCCGACGCCCTGGCCTCGTCTCTGTCCAAATGGTTGATCAGAGCCTCGAACATGCGCTGAAAGGATCTCATCATCCCAATAACATCACCAGCTGCTATCTTCTCCTGTCAGAGAACCTGCTCGCCTCCCTGGGGGTTAGAGCCCTCAGGCGTGGATGCTGTTGGAGGCATCTCGCCTCCTCCCCTAGTACCCCGTCATCTGCCTCCGTGGTGTCCTCTAACCATAATTACCTGCACACACACAATCAACCGGATCAGCAAAAGTATAATAAAACCAACTCATGTCAACGAAAGCCGTAGCGAACCCCAAGTTGGAGGTTGAACCGGCTCTAATACCATATGTAAGGACCCTCCTCGTTACGACAACAACTCTGATAATAGGTGCCAATTTTTTTTTGAGTGTTAAGGTGTGTGTGCGTGTAGAAGTAACAGACTCACGTGACTCTACGTCGCCACCCGACAACCGACAAGACGCAACCACGAAGATTACCACAAGTAGACAAGGGCACACAACAAGTAGCTTCAAGCAAATGACTGACCCAAGACATAAGGTGCACACAAGTACTACAACAATATCGACCAAGGACATAAGGCGCACACGCAAACATTCACGACATACTGGGTTACACACAGTCCAGACATAGAGGGAGAATCCATAGTAGTAGGTATTACTATTTATGCACAGGAAAGCAAGGCGTTTAATATTAGTTCTCTGCTCCGGAGAGAGAGAAGGTCAGATAGGCTCCTAGCCGACTGCTCAGACAGAAACTAGTAATCCCCTCAGGGTGTCGCAAGAGTGGAAACCCTGCCTTTAAAGGGCCCGAGACTCTTGATACGCCACTGGATCCTTACACAAATAAACACACATGCAGACATACCTCCTAAGGCTACCTGGGGGTGTCTACATCCCCCCCAATAGGACTGACCCAACAATAAGATGATTACGACCTTGCACAACATAAATGGTATGAACAAGCGTCCTCCAGGAAGGCACAAGTAAGAAGGACCCTGATATTGACCAACCATGAATAAGACTCACTGAAAATCACAGACCAAATCTCCCTTTAAAATTTATTAATCGATGAGTTATCCAACCTTAAATAATGTACAATTAGTTAACTGCAAAATCCCGATTCACTGAATCATAGTGAGACTACCCTCACGTCTCCATAACATAACTAGGTCATCTAAACTATTAATAACAGTAACTTTTTCAGTAGTCAATTCAATAATTTCACAACATYTCTKCATCTAACATTATCCTAGCGTTGTMKTTGAAAACAAAGCATTTCATTCTTCACCACCAACTACTAGCATTTACATAATTAACCTTGTAGCTAACCAAAATTKCAATAACATCTAAATGACCATATAATAACCAYTAGYTAAATAACATTGTAGTTACAATTTAAYGCCCTGTAAACTTAGTAATAAGGACCACTTCTCCCCCCCCCCAACTAAATAGCAATTTAATGATTAACATTTCACTAACAAGGCGGCGAGTAACCATAACATTACATTCATGCTTCACCCCCAGTTCATTAGTAACTAATAAKATCTTKKCAATTCCATAGCAATTAATCCAAACCAATTAAATAACAATTTRAATGACAATTAACAATTATCATTCCTTTAAGCARTAATAACATTACATTACSTAAATTYGCCATAAGGTAACCAATCATTGCARCCATGSTTCACCCCAAATTCAATAGTAATTAATATAATTTTGGCAATTTCATATTAATGTCATATATGTAAGTTGAACTCTTTAAAACCCTTTTGAAATATATTGATAAATAAAATTGTGCCATATTAGTTGTATCCACTATAATACAAAATACAATTGAATTGGATTACACTGCTCCTGTCATTACAATTTAACATACCACGGTTTAGAAGGTAGAGATATTAAATAAGTAACATAAATATCCATATAGACTACAGGTTGTTTATTATAATGAAATAAACCCACTTGTTAATGCAATTGCAATTTAACATAAAATTGTTTAGAATGTAGAGATATTAAATAAGTAACATAAAAATCCATATAGGTTACGTGCAGGTTTAAATATAACAAATGATTTTTCAATTTTGTTATCCAAAACACTATGAAATAAATAAGACACAACTAAAGGTAAGATAAATGAAACACAACTAAATGAAATAAATAAGTCACGACTAAAAGTAAAGATATATGAGTCACAACTATCTAAATTTATTTTGACTAAATGTAAGATTTGTTAATACATTTATCATTTGCGAGGATAAGAATTATTTAACCCAAAAACAGTTCTAATTTACTGGTGCCGAATTAACTGTTTATTTCTGTAATCCCAAAGTGGGCACGCTGGCTGGGTTATTACAGCTGTAGCTACACCCAATCGTAAGCATTAACTGGTTAATTAAAGGAACCCCCGGAATGACGACAACCACTCTAAGGCAAGAAGGCGCTGATCATAATGACTACAGAAGTCGAGTTACATTGCGCTCTCGTCCCTTCACCCAACTGATTAGTTTTGCCAACAAATTGGAAGGCGTGCCTTCCTTGTCATTAAACTAAGAACACATATTTTGTCACACCATAATTATATGATATTTGAATTTAATTTAGTGTAATTGCTAAATGGGGTTTGTTTTGCCTGGGCGGTTATACAGCTATCCATAAGTCGAGGGTCGAACCTAGTATGTAAAAGAGGATTCTGGAACCGTAACTACGGTAACTTAATTTAATTGTAAACCTTACATGTAACCTTAACTCCCAACCGTGAAGGGAAACCCTAACTGTAACCATTGTTTTTTTTTTTCTGGGCGTACATTCCTGAACTGGGGTCATTTCAATTGTAAACCATGGCATTGATCTGAACGCTGTGGTAACTAAAATTTGAACGCTCAACTCATTACTACCTGGTAAATTATAAAAGGTGTGGTATTTAAATGGAGCGCACATCTCATTTATTCCTGAAACCTGTTGCAAATTGAAGGCAGAACTCAACTAATCAATAGGTGCCCCCAATTTGAAACCTGTGGGTTGAGCTTGAGATATATTTTTATTTTTTTAAAACGAATGCCTGTATCAACATAAAAGAGTGCACCGATGTGTAATATATTGTTCAGATAATAATGTATTATATGGTTTCACCAGATAATTCGTTGTATTATTTGTGCTAACAATACATTGTTTATAATTCAATCCAGCACTGGCAATGCCAACAGGGAGGAGGTACACTGTGTAGCTGCACCAGAAGGAGTCAGTGAAGCCTGGAAAAGGGAGTCTCGGTCCGAAATGGATTTCGGAGTGCGCCCTCATGGCCAGAATGAAATCTTGCCTAACTTTGCCAAGGAAATGCCAGAAACGAGTGCCCATACCCAAAAACGAATGCCCAGTCAATAAAACAGAATGCAGAGGAGATAAACGCCCATAGGGTACATAAAAACGCCCAATGAAAAAGGAGAAATCCTACTACAAAAATCACGCTCACTGGATATATAAAGATGCCCAAGGTAAAAGGACAAAATGCACTGAAAGGAATGAGCTCACTGTATATAAATGCAACTGTATATAAAAAGGGTACTCCCAGATATAAAAGAGAAATCCATTAGGAAAACTGCCACGGATATATAAAAATACGCCCCCCAGTCAAGTAAGATTCCAGAACAATTATAAATAGGTAAATTTTACTCCGTCCCGAACCATAGATAAATTTAACTCCATCCAGAGTAGTGATTTATAAAAATTCCTCAGTCCAGAACAGTCCATATTAAGTAAACTACCCAGTTTGTAAACGAAGTGTATGCTATAACCATTGAAGCTACTAGTTTACACCAATAACCATTAAAACTACTGTGTATAAATATGATTCAAACCAGAACCACTGATACTACGAATTTGCACAATAACCATTAAAACTACAGTTTATATATACCCGCAGCTAGGTAAAAACGCCCAGAGATTTATAACGTCAAATTACAAATGACATACCTGTGCCCTTATCGCTTGCCGCAATGAATCCGGTGCTCCTGCTGCTCCTACTCCTGCTTTTCGTCTGTAGATGACTCACCGATACCTCCCAGCCAAACGCTAGGGGTACTCTCCTTCCCCCTTAGCCCCCCAAGCCGCAAAGGGGCCACACACAATCCAGACAGTAACCTAGCTTCCCAACTCGCTTCCAAGGCTCAGCTACCACTCTCTCAGCTGAGAAAATCCCCAACTCCTACAAGCAATCAGTCCAGTTGCAATTTTGACAGCATAACCATATCTCATAGCAGATCCCCTTCTTTTCCCCCTTCCCCTTTCTTTTATCCTCTTTCTGACCTAATCCCATTAGGTTTTCCTCAAAACCCTAATTCCTCCTTCTTTTAAGTTTTCCCCCCTTTTATTTTTTTCTTTTATTATTGTTTTGAAAATTCGAAAAGGGAAATGCGTTAAGCATCTTTTCATTATATATATATTTTTTAAAAATCATAAATATATATATATATATATATATATATATATATATATATATATATATATATATATATTTCTTTTAACTCCCATTAGTTAACTAATTAATTTTCTTCTTTTCAACTTTACAACCCCCCTAAATGAATTAATTTCTTAAATCTCTTTATTTTACCCTACACACTTTTTGAAGACTCACATTAGCTTAAGTGGGTTTTTTTTTCTTTTGTTTAATTTTATTATTAGCACCTGTATTGTTAGAGCTAGCTTAGCAAGAAATGAATTTCTAATGTTATTTGAAAGGTAGAGCTATTGTGAGCTGTAATATAATGGCATGGTAATTAGGAGATGGTTAATTTTTGACTATTATGTTAGGGCGAAGTAGAAGTACCTTCACTGAAAGATAGATTATCAAGCTCGTTACTGGGAATGAGGAAAGGCCTTATGAACGCAAGTAAGGACGGAAATACTTTATGAATTCAATTAACGGAGGAATTGTTTTATGTATTTAATTAAGGAAACTCCTCGGATTAGGTGGGGGTTGCAAATCATAGGGGGAAAGAATATTTAATGTATGGTATTGAATTATGTTTTTTTTTTTGACAAAGGGCTCAAATCCTGAACTGGCGACGCCTGGTTAGGGGAAATGTTTAAGGATTTATTCAGGTGTTGATGACTTAGTGCTATTTAGGCTGACTCCTTCAACCACATTATGGCGACGTGCCCTTCAGGATGCACCACGTGCTCCAAGGGTGCCACTCGCCTCTTGAATTTCTTTTGTACGACGTGCTCTTCAGGATGCACCACGTGCTCCAAGGCTGCCACTCGCCAACTGGATCTCTTTTGTACGACGTGCCCTTCAGGATGCACCACGTGCTCCAAGGGTGCCACTCGCCAACTGGACTGATTGGTAGACATCTATAACCCCTGGAGTCAACACTCCGC